>ML778728.1:583121-596431 GCA_009831015.1 Picea engelmannii | reverse complement strand
TCCTACTGGAGAGGTGTGCAATTCCAATAGTACCTTTTGTTTGAGTTGGGAGTTCTTACATAAATATAAGCGATCTTTGTACCATAGTGAATCATTTTTCCATGTAAATGTATTTGATGCACTGGAATCCTGCTGCAACCTTTAAATGAGAGTCCACACTTTTTCGTCATTCTTCCATTCATCCCTTGCTTCTATTATCCAATCGGGTTGGATGATCTAGATAGCACAGAGAAAGGCCTCAACATCTTCATCCTTTCTTGAGAGTGCATCTGCCACAACATTTTGCTTCCCCTTTTTATAAACGATTTCAAAATCATAACCCAATATCTTGGTTACCCATTTTTGTTGTTCTTCTGAAGATAGTCTTTGTTCCAAGAAGTATTTAAGACTATCATGATATTTTTTGACCTTGAAGTGCCTACTTATTAGGTAAGGACGCCATTTCTTCAATGCATGTAGTATTGCGATCATTTCCTTCTCATAAATGGGTTTGTGTAAGTCCTTTCCCTTGAGTGGCCGACTTTCAAAATCTAGGGACCAGGGGCCTTCCTTATTGCATTAGGACAACACCAATTCCATTTCTCGAGGCATCACATTCCACAATAAAGGTTTTTGTGAAGTCTGGAGTGGTCAAGAAAGGAGCTTTGCACATCACCTCTTTAAGTTTTTCAAAAGATTTAGTTGCCTCTGGAGTCCATGAAAATGCATCCTTCTTAGTTAGTGCTGTTAAAGGTGCTGCTATTCTTCCATAGTTCCGAACAAACTTGTAGTAGTAGCCTGTCAAACCCAAAAATCCTATAAGATTCTTCAATGTTTTGGGAATTGGCTAGTCCATCATGACCTTAATCTTGTTAGGGTCTACCTTGACACCTTCATGAGATACAATATGACCCAAATACTCTACCTCCTTTAGTCCAAAGAAACATTTGGATGGTTTGGGATATAGTTGTTGCTCCTTTAGTAGTTGTATCACCTTGTCAACATGTCACACATGATCCTCCCAAGACTTACTATATATAAGTATATCATCAAAAAATACCGAAACAAATTTTTGAAGGAAGGGCTTGAAAATTGAATTCATCAACCCTTGGAATGTGGAAGGTGCATTCGTAAGGCCAAAAGGCATGACCAAAAATTCATAATGGCCTTCATGAGTTAAGAATGTTTTTTTTGGGATATCTTCTTCCTTCATTCTGATATGATGATACCCTGAACAAAGATCCAATTTTGTGAAATAGATTTCTCCATGTAGTTCATCTAAGAATTCATCAATGACGGGAATGGGAAACTTATATTTAATAGTGATCTTGTTGAGCTCTCTATAATCTGGACACATACGCCATGAGCTATCTTTCTTGAATACCATTACCACTGGTGCAGAGTAAGAACTTTGGTTGGGTCTAATAATGCCAACCTCTAACATTTCTTCAACCATGTGCTCAATTTCACTCTTCTGGGTGTAATGGTATTTGTATGGCCTGATGTTAGGAGGAACACTCCTAGGAATTAGGTGAATTTCATGATTATGATTTTGAGTGGGTGGAAGACCTTTGGGAATATCTTCAAATACTTTGGAATGCTTATCAATGATCCCTTGGAGATATTGAGGAATAGATGGCTTATATGTTTGAACATCTAGTGAGCATAGTTGTGCAATAGTTCCTTGATGCCCCTTTTTCAATAATTTTGTCATTCCATTAGAGATTATCACCTTACCAGGTTTCCCTGTGATACCTCTTAACTCAATTTCTTTTCCTTCCAATGAAAATTTCATGAAAAGTTCTTGAAAATTAAAAGCCACTATTCCTAATGATTGTAACCATTGGACTCCTAATACAACATCTGCACCACCCATGGGTATATCAATCATTGGACTATTCATTACATATTCCCCCATAGTAAGATTGATCTTATTTCATTTTCCTGAGCAATTGATAGTTCCTCCATCTACAATCATTACTTGAAACTCTGGTGCTGGATATACAAAGCAATTAAGAGCTTTGGCTAATTTATAGTGAATGAAATTATGAGTACTTCCAGAATCAATTAGGACTATTACCTTTTTCTTTTTGATGTATCCTTCGATCTTGAGGGTTTAAGGAGTGTTAATTCCAGCCAATGCATAACACAATATTGTTGGAGTCAACTCTTCAGATGAAATTGCTTCTACGTTTTCATCTTGAGATGGTTCTTGTTCTTGTTATTCTTCCTCTTCACAATCTATGTAGAATAATTTCTTCTCACCACACTTATGTCCCTTATTGTACTTGCTATCACAATTAAAGCATAAATCTTTTTCTTTTCTTTCCTCCAATTGTTGAGGTATCAACCTTGTAGGTTGAGGTGTTTTAGAAGAAGGAGCATTGTTCTCTCTATAGATGTTAGGATTGATCCTTCTAGTAGCCATAGCCATATTTTTACTTTCGACATTTCTTACCACCTTAAATTCATTCTCCAATGATTTGGGTTCCCAAAGGCGAACCTCATGTTCAATGATATCCTTTAAAGTTCCTATGAATACATCAATCAAGTTCTCATCTGGAATATCAATTACCTTTATATTCAATCTTTGGAAGTTCTCAATGTGCTTGGTAACTGAACCCTTTTTCTTGAGATTTATCAATTGGCTAAAGAAGATATTGCTCCTTGTATCCTCATGATAGTGTGCTATCATTTCTTCCGTGAAAATTGTCCAAGTGATGAGTGATTTGCGAGAAAAAAGCCATAGATAACATACAAATTGATTAGGTTCTAAATATAAAGAAGCAATTCGTACCTTTTGTGTATGTGGCACATTATGTAAATCAAAGAATTTCTCCATCTGAAGTATCCATGTGATTGGGTCCTTGCCATCAAACTTCCTCATATCGATATTAGGAACGTGGTTGGTCTTCAACCCAAAGTTGGAGTTTCTCCATTCTTGATTCACCTTCCTTGTGTCCTCATCATGAATTTCATGGGACACATTTTCACTTTCAGGTGTCTTCTCTATTATGAATTTTTTCAATACTTCCATGATCTCCTCTTTTAAACCATCCATCTTTGCCTCCAACTTAGCTTCCATCTCTTGTATTTCATCTTTTGTTACTATCTTCTTTTGTAAATCATTAATGTCCCTACGCATTTCTTCACTTTCATCAAGAGTCCAAGTAGGATTGTCTGGAGGCTTATTTGGTGTAGAAGTTCCCTTTTTGGGTGGCATGTTGGCCATGTATCACTTTTGAACCTTGATTTTGAGGTGGTTCTGCTAGACAATCTTTATTATGTTGTATCTCCCAAGTTTCGTCCCTTCTGGGTATGAAACTTTCTTTTATGTAGTTCACTGATATTTCTTCTCTGCAATGCCACAGGTTTGATAAAAATTGGATGTGCCAAGTGTAATTTATGGTAACTTCCCCACAACTTGCCTCTTTTTGGGCTTTCCAGGAGATCTCACTTGTATAGCGTTCCCTGCACAAAATAATTGATATAAAATTCTAAAACTCATACCATAAATAATACAGACTGTCCATGATCCAATGAAACTAGTCCCACTCAATTTGGATACTCTAGGAAGAAGTTATGATTGTTTTACTTGGAACACCTTAATGAGACTAGTCAATAGGACTAGTCCGATACACTATCTTACACAGGGTGTATATACAAATTTAAGATGACCCAAAAGATGAAATGTTTAGAAAAGATACCTTACTAATTTCTATGAATATCCTCCAAATTTCAGGGTCTGAAGCATTACATAAAATTTTTTATAGAAAAAATTCCACAATGACTCAGTTCAGGATGATTCCAGAACACTATCTTGTACAGGGTGTATCTCTGAAAGTATAAGGCCGAAGGAGCTGAAATTTTAACCCAACATACCTTGATCCGTCTACTAAATATCCTCCAAGCCATTCCTTATGAAACTTTGTAAAAAAAAGGTTATAGAGAAAATTCCAAGGTGTCTCAGATGTAGCAATGAAACCCCAAGACCTTGAGCTCTGATACCATATGTTAGGAACAAAATATCAATATATCATAGAAAAACCTCAAAAAAAGTACTCAACTCCTTGAAAAAGAGATAATTTCAGATAATAAGCCTCTTCGAGGGGGCAACCTCCTTTTACCCCACTTAAATGTTCAAGTACAAGATGATTCCAAATGAAAATGTCTCCTTGGTACATATAGGAGACTAGGAGGTATAATTAAAACTAATGGAATAAATACGACATAAATAAAATAACATTACTAATCTAATATGCCCCAATTAAGGGGTAATCAACTAATATTAGGGCTTAATAATTTTCCTGTTGTTCTCACATGACTCTCATCTTGTTCTACCTGTACCTGGCCTTTAGTATGCCCTATGTTTCCTTCTGTGTCACCCTCCCTGTTGCTTTCATTCCCCATCCTATGTCTATAATCTTCTACTTTGGCCCTCCAATGCCTTATAAATATCATGGTCAATGAGCTTGAATTCCTAGAGGTGGATCCCTAGATTGTCAAACCCAAGAAGATGTTTCTCAGGCTGCCAAAGTATATGAAGCTCAGACTCTTCCTAACATTAAATTTGAACTGGATATGGTTGAAGAATACACTTGGGTTCTCAGACGCTTCATTGAAAATGAGGCGATCAATGAGAACATAGATTCTTGGATCCCTGATCCGAGTTCCTGCCAAGCCAGGGAGACTCTCAATTAAAAAAAAATGGATATCTACTAAATTCTCAAGACACTCATGGGTAAGGTCCTTGTGGAAAGGATTGAATCCCATCAAGCAATACTCTTGCAACTGTATGATGTTCAAAGACAATTGTGAGAAATTGAGCAAAATACTGATAATATTGTTGGAAAAGAAGAAGAAATGGCTTGAGATGACATGGGGAATCCTAAGCAATAGGCACCTCTTTTGGTGGCATTCTTTTGTTTGCCCCTCTCATTTCTCATGTTATCTTTGCTTGTTTTTTAATTTTTTAGTCACAGAGGTATATAGGATTTTTCCCCACCTCTTAGTGTCTATCATGATAAGAATCTACTAATTTTTGTGCTCTCAAGATCCAAATGACAACACAAACTTGTCTTATGTTGTTGTTTTGGTTTTCCCAACAACAGACCAACAACATTTTTTTGTAAATTTATCTATTTTTAGTAATAGAATGTGATGCATGGATAACTTAAAAAAAAAATGTAGCAACAAAAATGATTTCACACAAAGTTGATAGCAAGATAATTGAAAACAATAAGGACCAAAAAACCAAATAGTAGAATGGTTGTTCTTTTTCAAAAATAAATTATTACCTTTGCATATCCCTTCATTACAAGAAAAATTGAATAACAACACCAAATTGTGTTATAGATTAAATATTGAATAATTTCCCACTACCATTTTCCATATTATGTTATAGATTAAATATTGAATAATTTCCCACTACCATTTTCCATATTTGACATATCCATGGAAAGCTAACCAATGTTTTTGAAGGGTATTTTCTAGTATTATGAGATTCTTGTGTCACAACATCCAATTTACCACCAAAATCCCAATTTATGCGTATTGATCTTGTTGGAATGCATGGCCAAATTATAATAACTATAAAAATTAGTGACAAGCTCATATCCCAAGTTCTACCACATTTTTTCCATGGTACAGACCTTCATATAATAGGGTTTGAGATCATAAAAAAAAAATATGAAAGAGGATATGATAACCATCTTATTTCATTGATTTCAACCTTTATAGTTGAAAAAATACTATTAGTTCGTATTTAATTGAGGCTCACATGCTCACTCTAGATACTACTATTAATGCATTTCTAGAAGAAAATCACGATTATTTATTTGGTAGTTTTGCAACAATTGTTTTAACATGTCGCAAAAAAATATCATCAATATGAAATGTATGTCAATATAAAATGTATATCAAGTTTAGTGAAATAACACATGACACCGCCACATTAACCATTACAATTCAAACATCTTTTATTTTTATTTTTTTTCATATGTCATATTTACTTGTTTATTTAATCACAAACATTTACATTGAATTTTATTTTCAAAGTTTATTAGCTGAACTTCAAAAATCATTATGTAATTTCTTATAGGAAGAGGAAAAACAACCATACTCCTTTTCAAAAACATAGTTAGCTTAGTTGTACAAAGGTGTCCAATAATATACTAATATGACTTTCTAGTTTCCTTTTCAAAAACATAGTTAGCTTAGGAAAAACTCGGAACTGATGAATATATGTATAATGTGATCCGGGCTGTGGTCCTATTTATAGAACAGAAAAAAGATGTTTCATCACCAAATTTTGCTAATTAATCTTCTAGATAATAGACCCTACATGCATGTATAAAGTCTTTTCATTCACGAGACCGAAGAGAAATGAAGGTGGAAAAATGTGGGAAACAGATTTCGAATTCTATAAAATAACATTGTCTAATGATTAGAAGGGATGTAGCGCAACTTAGTAGCGTATTTGTTTTGGGTACAAAATGTCGCAGGTTCAAATCCTGTCATCCCTACCTTTCCCTTCTTTTCTAACATAGTTAGCTTAGTTGTACAAAGGTGTCCAATAATATACTAATATGACTTTCTAGTTTCATTGAGCAACTTAGTGATGATTCTACAAAGTCTAATTTACATTTTTTGAAAAACGAAATGTTCAAGAAAGTTTGCATTCCCATGCTTATTATTGAAACAAAATTACTTTTACAAATAATTTTTTTTGTTTTTTAATATTTTTATCATAAACTAATAAAAATTCTATAAAAAAAAAAAAAAAGCAAAAAAAATCATTTTTCAATAAATTTAATTAACTTATTATAACAATAGAATTTTCCCATAAAAAACATATTGTATTGGACAAAATGTTCCCTTAAAAAATTATATTCATATGAATACAGTCTACAATGTAAATACATTTCATTATTCACATACCATTTACACAATACAAACAAAACATTTCAAAAATTGTTTTCATGTTATGGAAGTTTTCCATAAAATTTTTTGGCATACTTTCGTATATCCATGTAAGTTGTCCTACATTATACAACTATGAAAAGAAAATAGGTTTTTTGAAATTTATTTTCAATTTCTCTTTGCAAAAATTACTTCCAATGGGCTTCTTTGTTCTCTTAACTTTAATAGATACTAGGTGGCGGTTGAAAAGACAACTATGAAAAGAAAATAGGTTTTTTGAAATTTATTTTCAATTTCTCTTTGCAAAAATTACTTCCAATGGGCTTCTTTGTTCTCTTAACTTTAATAGATACTAGGTGGCGGTTGAAAAGACAACTATGAAAAGAAAATAGGTTTTTTGAAATTTATTTTCAATTTCTCTTTGCAAAAATTACTTCCAATGGGCTTCTTTGTTCTCTTAACTTTAATAGATACTAGGTGGCGGTTGAAAAGAAACACATTTGCAAAAGAAAAAAAGATTAATTTTTTTTTACATAATAGCTAGAATATTAAAATTACATAACAAATGGAAGATTATAGATGGGCATATTTTTAATTCAAGTCAATTTGAAAATGAGAATTATACGTCTTTGAAGAAAAACTTATTAAATACATAAAAAAAACCCAAAGATGGGTTAACAATGTTTTGAAATAAGACAAACATTTTCCATAATATATCTAATGACATTATTGTTGATAGTATATATGTGTTAATCTATTGTTTTATTCTTTTTAGCCTTGTAATTAATGAATACTTTGTATAAGCGTTAGTTAATACATGGATTTTTTCAATTTTTTATTTTATATCAAAATGTTCATTTATTTCTTTAAAAATAATTAATAGTAATAATTCTAACTGACATAGTCATATAATAGGAATTGTAAACAAATTATGGAAGATGGATTTTTCCAAAGGAGAGAAAAAAATTCTGATTTGAATTGATGTAGAGGCTTAAATGAACATCAATAGAAAATATTAAAATCTGCAATATTATTATTTTTTGTTAAAGAGAAAAAAGAACTACATATTTCTATTAAAAGTATACAAAATAATACATGCTTGATGCTGGGGTCTTGCCAAAAAATGGAAACAAGGAAGACCCTTAGAATTTAGAGATTGCCAAAATTGACAAAATCCTGCAGGCCAGAAAGTTCTCTTGACAATTGAGAAACATATGATTTTTTTATAGCTAAAATTAGAGTAGTAGTGTTCATAAACATATAGAAAAAAGGGATAATATTGGTATTCCTACTAAGACTGGGATACTGAACGTCCTTATACATAGAATTCTAATTGTAAAAACCCAAAATCTACCACAAGTGAACCAACCCAGAGACCCTACATGCTATTTTGATGCTCGATGCTTAGAAGGGACCGAGAATGCACCCGAGATCAAGTCCCAACATAGGAGAGATATCTTACCTTCTTTCTTCATGGGATCCCTGATGAGGCTAGAGTCCATCTATGACACATCCTCATCAACAAAAATCATTCTCTCCTTGGTAACATCATAGTTTACTCCAATCACTTGATGCCCAAAATTTCCCTTTCTAACCTCTTAATCACACTCTATGAAACAAATTCCAAATTTATCTTTGCAAAAAAGTTCAACTTTTGCATCAAGAAACCATACCAATTTCCTCATTGCAACATTTTGCAACTACTGTTGCACTAATTCTTGGCCAACCATCACTTTTGTGATCTAATAGACTTCTTCCAGAAAAACATATTTAGTCTCACTAGTGTGTGTTTGAACTAGGTTAAGGACCCAACCTTTTGCTTCTGCAATAATATCCTCCTTGGAAGTTACCCTCTTTTTTCTTCCAACATCCTCCTAGATCTCGGTCAGCACCCTTTTTTCTCTTGTAGAGCAGAGGCTATGGAAACTTCTATTGGTATTTCCAATGGTGGTCTCAACTCTAGATCTTGACTGTTTCTTTCTTAGAATGGGCCTGCCCTCTAGTTCACATTTCTTCTTACCATGGTCGACATGATCAAGAATTTTTTCAGGGCCTTGAAGTTCCTTCTTTTCCATAATAATCCTTTGACTATAATACATCCTGCTATACCTACCCTCGTTACTCTTTCTCTATTGAGAATACCTAAATGTGCACCTCTCGTCTAGAAACCCACCAGAGGAAATAATATCCCATCTATTGTTGGCATTTAACAACTTAATGCAGTGACCCGCTTGAGAGAAATCCTCTCAGTCACCCCTTACAATCCTTAACTGAGTCCCTCTACATTTGTATGAGAACCTCAATAATTCCTTGACACTTCCCAATTTCCCTACCTTTTCTACAAGTCATTCACCTCACTCTCCCATTACTATAAATAGATTTGGCCACCTTCCTCCAAATACTATCAAACTTCCTTCTCCCGACTTGCTTAACTGTTTTTATCATAATCCCACGAGCCTAGTATACATATCTCCTAACCATAATACTGATTATACCTGTGAAGGATGCCATTGGGACCATCCCATCACCTTCATTCATGGAGGCCTTCTCATAATCAGGCCTGCATACCTTCATTGCTTGATGTGATATCCACAAATTATTAGAAAATAAATTCCAATTTGAATTTAGAAATAAATTTCCATTTGTGGAAATTCGAATTTAGAAATAAATTTCCATTTATGGAAAATACGAATTTAGAATTTTGGAATATGTAATTAGTATTTTTATGACTCTTGGGAAAATGTTTGACTTGCCCAATTATCCTCTTTTGATGAACACATGTATGAGACAATTTTTTTAATAAATTAAATGATGGAAGACAAATGGAACAACCAGGTTAAAAATAGTTGACTATGACTCCATGAGTGGGGAACAAGTTTGAGTTAACTCAAAGATGATTTTTACAAGTGTTGGAAGTTGATTTCTGTCACTGGAAGACCATGAAAATTAGGGATTTGTAAAGCTGTGAATTTCCCCCAGGAGGGAAAGGAATGGAAAGTCCTAGGCACAAGATAAATACAACATATGTGGGGGGAAGGATGTTTCTTAGTGTGTTGGGGGGGATGAGAAGTGTTTTGATGCTATGGACACATCTGGTGTGAGGCAAACCATTTTCTGAACTGTTGATGGTGAAAGTGGCTAAGGAGTGTGACTCAGTTTTTCCTTATGGAGTCATGGTCAGGCTAGTGGGTGACGAGGATAAGTTATCGTGGATTTTATGTTTCTATGGTTGGGTGGAACATGGATGTTCCATTTGTTTCCTAGCATCAATATTCATATCTGTATCTCAAATATGTACTTTTATTGTTGATGTTATATTGCTGATATTATATGGTTGATGCTATGTTTTATATTCCATATATATAAATCATAATATATTTAATTGGACTATGTAGTCATGTTAGATTCATGGCTTGCCATTTTGTAAGAGTATTTGTAGTGACGTTTTCTGAAGTGTCATAGTTTAGTATATATATATGTGTGTGTGTGTGTGTGCCTATTTGTCATGATAGAATTATTTATTTTTTTGTTGTTCATATACTGTACAAAATCAAAATACTTCAGAAAGAAACAAGTATATATAGACTGTATGGAAAATTTCTACTATTATGTTGAGTATAGGTGGAAAAAAATAAAAGTCCCAAATACAATTTTTTTTTATATATATTATCATAGAAAGATAGATGATACAATAGATCTCAGAATGCTTGAAAAAACACTTTTATTACAGTCTTTAGGTCGTTGACCCAATAGTATAGATGGAGTATCCATAGACCCAAGAACTCCATAACTAGTTTAAACCATGTTTTAAAGGGCCTACACAATAACTGTTTGTAACTGAAGTGAATGTGCACATGGACCGGTGGAAGGAAAAACATGGAACCCAAATACCCTTTGGTGGAAGGTTGCTTCTTTCACCAAGCACATTGTTATTTGCATCCTACAAGAAAATAAATGTTAAGGTGTTAGTAACTTTACTAGTGCTCAAGGCATTAAAGAATGAGATAAATAAAATAATTCAAAGGCGTAACTTATCTTGGATCCCAATGAATACCGGATTGTATTCATTTTCCTCGAGAAGTAGTTGATCCACGATTTAGGAGAAGGAGGAGTGGGTTTGTAACCATCTGATGGGTTCCCTCGCAAAGAAAAAGGGACCCATCATCAATTTATATCCATGCATAGATTATTCACTTATGAAATTAAATAACTAAAAACAAACATTTAATAAAGTTATGTTGCTTCATCATTCTTGTACATGTCCTCTAAAATATTTAGAATATAAAATATAGAGAACAAATATATAAAAAGGAAATCACAGAATGTAAGCAATGAGGAGAAACTTGCAAAACAAATAATTAACAGGGAAGTAGCGACAACAACTTTATTCTAACTCTTACAGAGGCTAAAAAAATAAAATATTATTAGCGAAATAATATTTATTATATAAAAATCATCAAAAGAATTACTTGGTAGTATTTATCAAAAACCTGTACAGAGGACCAAAAGAACATAAGGAATTCACTATGACAAAGTTGAGAACTAAGTACAGAGTTAACAAATAAAAAAAAAATACCTTTTGTTCCCATGATACATAGATGAAATTGTGACATAAATGATAATTACAGTAAGAAATTAAGTAAATCGAGATGTAATTATAGAGATGCAAGGATGCGTTCTGGGTACGTTTAATTAGGGTAAGAACACAATTAGTTTGTTAGAGTTGTAATTAATGAAAAAACATGCTCAAACTTTGCTAAGACCCTTGTATCCTGCATATACAAAAGATGTTGTGAATGAGTGTGAATATAGGGTTTAAGAAGAAATAAACAAGAAGATCATTTTTCCAAGTTTCATTTTCAGGGAGAACTTTTCTGCAAGTAATTCCTATATTATACACAAAATTTTTTAACTATAGAGGATGCAATAACAAGTAAATATCACTATCGATTTAACTATAATCTTTAAGAGACATATATTATCAATAAGTAAAGATTAATTTCTAAATTAGAGAAAGAAAGTATCTGGAGAAGATATTGCAGAAATAATCATTAACCCTTAACATAGATAGAGTTACAATTTCATTGAGACGGTTTTTGAATTTAAGAAATCTAATAAACAATGAATACATACAGAGAAATGATGGTTTCCTTTAAAGTACATTAAGGTTTCTCAACCTTGCTATGGAAATAGACAGAGTTCACATTTGAATTAACTATACAAAGAATAAATTGTCTAGAATGTAATGAATTTAATAAATACAAAAAGATTTGTGGATTACAACCAAGTCCTGGAATGGAAAGAATAACACCATAAATTCATTCAGTATCGACCTTCATCCAGGGTTTGTACTTATAAAGTCTCAAGGATGATGAATTATGTTGCACAAAACCTTTTGGACAAAAGCATGCAGGATGTAACAACCCACTGTTAAAACTAAACCGAAAATGATCAAAAGTGTTCAGATTATTGTAAACATTTTATCGTGGAATTCCAGTCATGTGTTTTGGACTGGGGAAAAGCCAGAAGGGAACGACATGAGAACTTGTAGTCTAACAGAGGAGAAGTACAGTAACCCTTTCTCTTTGAACCAAACTCGATTGGAGAAAAGTTAGAAGAATAAATAGTAGAGGTAAGGGAGAATTTTATCACAATGGAAGGATATTCATAGGCGTGAACCTAGAAAGAAAATGTACACAAAGGTGAAAACAGAATGTGGTTTCAACCTTAAAACCAAAAGAACATATAGCACAATGAATTTGCCATAAAACCCATAGAGAACACATTGCAATAACCCCTTTACAATTTTTTATAGAGCATGTGTTTTACTTACCTGTGCTTGCTGAGAATCCCTGGCAGTGTGTCCTTCCCTCCATCCTTCACCCGGTCTGAGCACTACCAGAATCATCGGTCTCGGGGTGTAACATAGAGAAGAGGAAAAAATGCAAATGAGACAGGGAGACGACTATAAGGAGTGAAATGACACCTCAATCCCCTCGTTAGTGGGTAAGAGTGACTGGTATGCCACACCACAACACTACCATGTGACTCGACTGAAGTGGAGAGCCCACATTGGGATATTTTCTATAATATCAGATCGCAGGGTACTGGGTAGGTCTAGCACCTTTAATGAACCTGGCATAACTTAATTGCATACAGGATATAACGACCTAGGTTTAGACATGACTTGGAATCCACCTCAATACGTTTCTTGAACCTCTTTAATTTTTTATTGTATGTGTACAACCCTGGATTGGGTGGATAGCGTCAACAATCTTCGGAGCCACACGGCATGGCATGCTGCGGTAGTGGCTGCGACATATTCTGCTTCTGCGGACGAAAGACTCACAATGGGCTGTTTCTTGGAAGCCCAAGAAATGAGATTGGAACCAAAATGAAAAGCATAACCA
>ML778728.1:553175-578995 GCA_009831015.1 Picea engelmannii | reverse complement strand
TGTTGTCCTGACTGATCCGCGACCTCCTCTAGCTCTCGGCTTCCTATTTGGCTCTGCAGGCTTCCTCTTTAACCTCAAGCTCTGATACCATGAAAGAATATGCAAGCATGAAGAATATACACGCAGAAAATGGAAGGGGCATAGTCGCCGTCTCACTATTCACAGAATGTATATGATTTACAATAGTTTTATAGTCATGCGTAAAAGCGGAAACTTGGTAAAAACAAAAAGCAGAAAAACACTGTTAACTAAACTATAGTGAGTAATTACTATTTCTAACAGTTACACTAATATAGTATGGGTAACATGGGTATGTTGTATAACCCTAGTACTTATGCTATGGACGTTGACAGTCATAGTTACAAATTTACAATATAAATGTGTGACTCTAATTATATTAGAAAGGTTCATAGTTCATGTTAATTTATGTTACGAGTTAATCTAATAAGAACATTGTGATTTAATGGAACATAACAGTAAGATAGTGTGTTGGGTTTTAAATATCCTTTAGAATTTCCAGATGGATAATCCAGTAGAGTAAAAAAACTCATATGCGTGCAAAGTGGAATAAGATTTACAATAGAATATCTTTATGTGTCATGTATCGGTTTCGTGGTTAATAGACTTCAGTTTCCCATTAAATGTTTTTTAATATTTTGTGAAATTTGGGGTACATTACACTTGAAAATTATTTCTTCCCACTAACTACCATCCATTCCCATTTGCATCCATATGTGCCGTGCTAAGGTCGGATTACTTACTCCCAAGGTCCAATTGGAGCCAATATGACATTAAGGAAACCATGGCGACAATTGGATCCCTCGTATCGAGGTCGTCCACTTCCCCAGCTGTCACCCCATCTTGGATGAATTTGTTGCACCTATATAACCTTGTTATCGTATCTCAAAATGTACCATGGCCCACCTCCATCCAAGACCATCTTCTCTCTCTAGGGATCTAGATGACTTCTGCATCTGTGAAGTAATCTGATATTGCATTATATTTCCTCCTTACATGTGTTAGGATGATCGTCAAAATACCCTATATGGAATTAGATACCTATGAAAAACCATACGATAGTCTCTAGTTTGTCAAAACTCGCTCTGAGTGGGTATTTTTATTTAATTTTCTCATCCTAGCAATGAGAATATGTGAATCCCCTTCTACTATTAGATATTTGTAATAAATGTCCACTGCCATCCTCAAACTAGTTAGAAGACCTTCTAGTTCAACTCCATTATTAGTGTTATTCCTTATTCTGATAGTGTATATGTTTTGTATTGCCTTGACAAACTCTCTGAAAACCCCTCCTGCACTTTTCTCACCCATATTTCCTTTCAAGGCTCCGTCAAAATTCATTTTCAGGAACCTCGTGGGAGGGGTTTCCTAAATTTCCTTCCTTTGTTGATTTTTAGCCAGATTTTTCTTTGACGAGATGATGTGTTGAGCAGGGTTCAATTACACATTTTTAAGGATCCTAGTTTCCTCCCCTGTGGTCTTTCAATCCTCTTCCTTCTAGGAGGAGGAATTTATTTATTCTTGGGTGTTTTCCAAAATGCCTTTCCAAATTTGGTTGATCAAACTATGATGAATTTTGAAGATCCTGTGATTTCTTTCTTTCTAGATGTTCCATAGAAGGAAACTCAGAAACAACTTCCAAATACTATTTATAAATTGATTTCTATACAACTCTTTTCTCCATTCTTGGATATTTTTGCTAATGTCATGTCTTACTCTATCCAAGTTTCTAAAATGCAATACTCCTCTATCCTAGAGTTTCGACACCACTGGGAACTCACTGAAAAGGTGATTCATAGTTTCTCCTTATTGGAGGCACATTATGGATATGGAAGGTCCTTCATACCCTCTGTTGATGATTTGATCCCAATTTAAGGTCCTCCCATGGATTACTAGCCATAGGAAAATTGTTAGTTTTGGCCAATGGTGTGATTTCCATAGCTTTATCCATACTAGAGAATGGACAGTATCCTGGGATTCAATCACTAGCTAGTAAGCTTACTTTATATTAAAGTTCCCATTCCCTTTTTTCCCCATCTCAGGATGTCCCTCCCTAGTTTGACATTAATAGTTCTCAGGCTCAGAGTCTATTTCAACTTCTGATGGGAATTCCCTTCCCATTCTACTTTCCAAGTTGGTATTGGCTTCCAAGGTATTATGCCCCCCAAATTATGGCTAGGATTTTCTTCCAAGAACTAGTTAACCCATGTCCACCCGACCTCCATCGTCCTCTCTAAAATGTCCTGGTAGGTCCCTTCTAAACTCAGATAAGGAATTTTTTCCCATGCATCTTCCTAGAACAAGGCCAATCAAACATCATGGATTTCCAAGAAATTTTGTTGCTGGAATATCACCTTATTTTTCCAGGCATAATTTCAAATGAGTGAGCAAGGGAAATATCCTTCCATCTGAATCCATTAGTAAGGAGGGATTCTTATTCCATATACATAATATTTCTGCCACTAATGCCCAACCCATGTTTTGAGGGTCCTTGATACCTAGACCTCCTCTAGATTTAGGGGTATAGATTTTTTCCCAAGCTACCGAGGCCCATTTTATTTTCCATTTATCTCCTCCCCAAAGGAAGTTTCTTTAAATTTCCCTTATTATTTGTTATATTTTTGTAGAGGAGACAAGAACCAAAAAACAAAAGATGGGAATGACCACCAAAATTAATTTAAGAAGGAGAACCATTTCTAGAAACAATAGGAATCTATGAGTGTAGTTGTTGAGGTGATCCTCCAACTTAGCTATGAGCTATTTCTAGGAAGCTTTTCAAAGAGTTTTATCTAGGAGAGGAGCCCCCAGGTATTTTGAAATTAAGAAAGCTCCTTGGAAACCTATAATTTGAGAGATGTTGTGTTGCATTTCTATGGGAGTGTTAAAGAAATGTTTTTTGGATTTTTCGTTGTTTATCTGCATTCTCGAAGCTTCCATAAAAATTTCCAAGATTCACTTGATGGATCTCACTTCCTTAAGTGTGGGATGGACAATTAATAGGGTTTCATCCATAAATTGGAGATAGGTGAGGGGTTCTGAATGAGGGAAAAGATGTAGGCCTTGAAGGGCCCCTTCTTGGAAAGAATGATTTATAAACCTCCCCATCCCTTCTGCCAAGATTATAAACAAATAAGCGGTGAGAGAATCTCCTTGTATGATACCTATGAAAACTTTGAAAATGGAAGAGGGGGACCCCTTAACCAAAATGGAGAAGAAGGATGAGGATATCAGGCGAGAGATCCAGGTGATCCATGCTAGATCAAATCCAAAAACTCCCAAAATTTCTCTCAGAAAGCCCTAATTAATCCTATCATATTCTTTAGCTAGATCTATATTTATAATCTTTTTTGGTTGACCACTAGTTTTAAGAGAGTGGATGGATTCATACACCACAATTATTCCATCTAGAATCTTTTTTCCTTCCATGAATACTCCTTGTTCTAGGGAAATAATTTCCTACAAAATATGTTTCGATCTATTTTCAATTAATTTAGTTATGAACCTATAGATAACATTTCATAAGAAGATAGAGAGAAACTTATATACCTATATTTATTCCCTTTCCTTGGGGATTTGGGTCAGAAAGGTTTCATTGGAGGATTGTAAGACTTAGCAATAATTTCAGGATTCTTCCACTGCTTCGAACACATATCTACCTATCATGCTACATCAAGATTGGAAAAAATCAGAGGTGAAGTGGTTGAGACCTGGGGCGCCTTCCTAGCCAAAATTTCTTTAACAATTTCCTCTACCTCTTCCAGAGTCACCTGTCGCATGAGAGTTTTTTTTTTCTCTAGTTAAATTAAAATGGGGGTGGATATTTTGATCTACAGGGTAGCCTCCATCCTATATATANTTTACTATAATGGATTACCAATTCTCTTTCAATGTCTTTATGTTCTTCAAGTAGGGTACCCTATTCATTTTTTGGGGCGTTAATTCAATTATGGCTTCTTCTCCGAAGAAGGGAATTATGGAAAAACTTAGTATTTTTATCCCCTTCCTATAACCATTGAACTTGATATTTTTATTGAATCAATATTTCTTCCTATTTATCTCTTTCATTTAACTCTTGCTTGAAAAAATCCTCCTTTGACTTTAGCTTGTGAGAGTACCCCTGAAGAATTACCTGCTTTGGTATCTCCTCCATTCCTTCCTCCAATTTTATTCTTTCCTCTTGAATGTTCTCGAAGGCTTCCTTATTCCATTTCCTTTTAAATTGGAAATCTAGGTTCCATATATATTTGGTTGATTACTCCACCATACTAGAATAATTTGCATAAAATATGGATGCCTTAACCAAAAATTTTCAAATCTGAAAGGATTGGGTTTAGGGGTTATGGAGCTTTCCCAAATTAGAGATATGGGCATGTGGTTCGACCCATAGGAAGGCTTGATTACGGTTTCCAACATAGATTTATATTATAAGAAGATATTTGAAACTTGGAATATATCCAACCACTCCACTACCTACTTCAATCCCCCTCTTCTATTATCCCAAGTGAAGTTTCCCCCCTCGGTTGGGAGGTCCACTAGCATAGTTTGGTATATCACTTCCTTGAAGATCATGTTCTTCGTGTCCTTCTTCCTAAGGCCACATTTATTTTCTTCTAGGGACATAATCAACTTGAAATATCCCCCTATGATTCAAGTTTGGTCTTGCATGAGTTGTCCCAATTGAGCGATTGCTCCAATAAAATACCTTTTCACTTCCAGAGTCAGAGGGCCATACAATTTGAGACATATCCATGTTCTACCGATCCCAGTTTTTGGAAATGCATCATGATAATTCTAAGGAGTTTTCATGTCACTTCTACTTTGATTCTTCCTCGATCCCCAAGGATTGGAAACCCTCCGAAAGCACCTTATTCCTTTATACTTTCCACTTAACAATTTTTCCATATATTTTTTGTTATTTTTTTCATGGATTCCACATTGCATTTTATATCTTGTAACATTATGAGATTTAATTTTTCTTGGGATAATTTTTTCTTAAGAATTATGTGTTTGGATAGAGAATTCATACCTCACATGTTCCATGAAAAAATGCCCATTATCAACATTTGGTTTGAGAGATAAAGTATGTATCCAGGAGTCCCAAGAATTGGCCAGAATCAATAAGTAGAGATCATGTTTCCTCGAGGACATTCTTGTGAGGTTTTCATTCTTTTCTTTTTTTCCTCCCCTCTTGCTTTTTTTTTGTATTTTAAGTGGATTGGTATTAATTCCATGGGTTTCTTGAGGATGTGAACAAATTCTCCTGATTGCTTTCTCTGTCTTTCTTTTTCTTTAATTATTAGTGTAGTTTGTGGAGTTGGCCTACTTGCATTGTTTTTACATTTTTTTCCCCATGGAAGTCAATAAGATATTTTTTATCCAAGTCTAAATTCTCTAGATATTTTTTTTGGGCCTCATCCTCCCCCCCACTTCTGCCTATGATCTTTATGTGTCCTCCAACTCATGCATGTTAATCTCCCCTTTAGGTATTGGGGAGATAATAGTTCTCTACTGTATGCGATGACGTTTCATAAGCTCCTCCTATTTCCCTACCCTCATATATTTTGTTTGATTGGGGCCTTCTGAATTAGGAGAAGGTCATTTATATTTTATGTCTGGTTTTCTTCTCTTTCTAAGGCTTGGAAACTCTCGGAGGTTTCTCCCATGGGCTTTTTTCCTTTCCCTCCTTCCTTCCTTTCGTTCAGTGTCTTGAAAAAAACTTCCCAATATTTCTACTCCTTCCCTTTGTTTAGAGTTCATGTGGAATTCTGGGGACAATCCCAAAATAAGTGTCCATGTTCACTATAATTTCTACATCTAAAAGGAATGTGTAGATAATCTATGGTCTGGGCCCAGTCCTCGTCCTGAAAGGAGATTACTATGACACTTTCTACATCTAAAAGGAATGTGTTCATAATCTATGGTCTGGGTCTAGTCCTCATCCTGAAAGGAGATAACTATTGATTTTGATAGTGCTCCTGCCACGTTCATGTAAACGTAGAACCTAGCATATGATATTTATTTCACATACTTATTTATCTTTGGCATTTATAAAAAGGCCCCCAGGGTATTCCCAGTTCCTTCCATGGTTTTGGGGTACCAAAATTCCTAGGGGAGATAGTAAAATCAAATGTAGATTGAAGCAACTGTGAAGTCCTCCTTATTAGGGGCAAAATGTTCCATCCAATATCACAAGTGGAGCCCTGCAGAGTTAAAAACATATTGACCTTCATCAAAAACTTTATTTCTATCCTCTGAGCTTGAGAAAATTACCGTAAAGAAGCCTTTTGATCATGGCTTGATCTCCTAGGTTTCTTTGAATTTCCACCTTGATTTGACCCACACCATTAGGGATTTTTTCGAGGGCCATATTCCCATGAATTTTCAAATGAGAGCATGTTCCTTCATGTATTGAATGTATTCTCCAGTCCTTCGGTACACGACTTTGTACCTATTTTTTTTCATCGTCTTGGCTAGAAATCCATTTTTCATGTGATTTTCTTGTTTGGTTCTTGTGCCTACCACTTGTTGGACTGATCCATCCTGGTTCGAACACTTTCTAATGATGACATCATGACGTCCTCCGACCACAGACTGGAACCCCTAACTACCGCTTCCTTGAAAATTTCTAGTTTTACCTTCTCTTTAGATGCTTCTACTACCACATCTAGATATTTGTTCACCATTGTAGACCCTATCTCCTCCAGATATTTCTCTACCATTGCAGTCCTTCTAAGGCCATGTCGAGACCTGCACTAGCCTCCTTACCAATGATCTCCTAAATCTCCTACCTTCTTTTAGACGATTCAACTTTCCACCCTTTAATTGTGTTCATAGTGGTCTTTTTATTAACATTATTTGAAAACAAGATTTGTTATCAAAGTATTTTATATACTTATAATGTACTTAGCTTATTTTTCTCTAGTTTTCAATCTTGTTGTGAATTGAAGTTGTCACTTAACACTTTTAGTTAATTAACATGTTTTCATAGTTCGTTTTTCAATTTCTATTGGAACTTATCTGGAGGACTTAACTCAAGGTTGATGACAATATTAAAAAATGCAATACATACTTGATGTTTTTTTAACTTTATGAGGAATGAAGAATTATCCCTATTTAACAATTTATTGATCCATTAAACAATTATCACCTTAAAACATTTTTTAAGAGATACTTATAAGTAAATTTGAGATTAATTTCTCTTGTTTATATTAGGTATAATTTCACTATTATGTAAATGCTACTAAATACTCCACTTCCACTTAACCATAACTAGAAACAATTTATTAATTAAAGTTCTTTTATTTTTTAATATTTAAAAAATTAAAAAAAAAATCTAAAAAATATTTATTTTTTTAATTTACAAATTGAAAATTAAAAGTTAACTTATTTTAAAAATTAAAATGTTAATCCTTAATTATAAATAACAAATGTAAAAACGAAATTACAAGGGAAAGAGTTTCTCTACATGTTTTTGGTAAATATTGAAGTTAACAAATGAGATTGATTTTGCATTTTTATGGTATTTCAAAAAACAATCTTCACAATTAAGAAAAATACTCTTGAGAATAAGTTTATTAAAAATACTCTTTGAGAAGAAGTTTATTAAGAAAGTAAGTTAATTAGAAATGAAAAAAATATAATTTGATAAAAAAAATAGTTTTTTTTTTTTTTCANTAAAAAAAAAAGTAAATTATCTATTTAAAAACTATAAAGAGAAGTTTTCCAAGATCACTATATTTTTGTTGAGTTAAGAGGTTAGGAAGCTTGGTAGTGTGATAAATATTTTGAAAATGAGATCTAATATGGGTAAAGGCTCCACAATCTAAGAGAAATTGCTTTTCATCTTCAACCTACTTAGTGTCACAAAGGTGACACACTCTTTCATCCCATGGGTTGATTACATCTTTATAATACCTTAATTTTCTTTTTCCTCAGATTCTTTATCACACCACATTTTCTCCTTAACTTTTGATTTGACTTGTTTTTAATAATATCTTTATTCTGCAAAATGGTTTCTTCTATGATTCCCCAATAGTTTAGCCAAGACAGCGTGTCTTTATGCCATCCTCATTTGAGTCGATAGTGGTTATGACTTGATTTTGAAGCAATTTTATGTAGCCTCTTGTCTTCCATATTATTTAACTTAAAAAATTGCAAAACAACTTACTATCAAAATAAGTTGGTTACTATAAAATAAAAAAAATAAATTAATTGAATGATATAAATAAAACAGGATGAAAATTTGACTAAAAATCAAAAGATTATAAGATTATATTTATGTTGGTTTAATATTGACAACAATAATCCTGAATAGATCTTGTACATATCTTAAAGCCATTAAAGATAGTAAAATAGTAGGAATTAAATGAAAGAATTTACATTGAACATTAAATTTAAGATTAATAGTAATAATCCTAAATAGATCTTATATATCTTAAAGTCAATAAATTTAAGATTAACAATAACAATGTTAAATAGATCTTATACATCTTAAATCCAGTAAAATAAAATAGTTGGAATTAAAGAAAAAAAATTACATTAAATTTGTAAATTTAAGATTGCCAATAACAATGTTAAATATATCTTATACATCTTAAATCCAGTAAAATAAAATAGTAGGAATTCAATAAATTTTTTTACATTAAATTCGTATTATGTGAAAAACAAATTAATTGCAATTTAAATTAAACTATGTTTAAAATGTAAAATAAAATAACAAAAATTAAATTAAATAAGTTACATTGAACAATAAATTTTGATTTTGTAGAAAAAATAAATTAATTGTAATTTTAATTAAATTATGTAAAAGATATAAATTAACTTATTGGAAAATCTTCATATTAGAATAATGAATTTAAATATTTAAATAAGAGTGGAAAAACAGGGTTAGCGTTTGACAGTCGTTGCAAGCTAGGGTTTGACAGTTGAGGTCACAACAAAGAATAGCATGAGCAGTAAGGGGGGGCAAGGGAACCCCCTCATACAAATAGGTAGTGGTGGACATAGGAAAAGGGACAAGCAATGGATTTTTCAAGGAACCAGCGACAGGAACCTCGGGATTAGACCTAGGGAAGCATCAAGAGAGAAGCTGAGACAAAAATGAGACCACAAAGGAAGTCGCTAAGGAAACTCAGAAAGAGGCACAAGAGACTGCGAAGGCTAATGGAATGGAGGGGCACAACCCCTGCAAACCCAAAACAACAATGATACCCAAGGTGGTACTGGAGGACCCACAAACGCAACTCTACAGGGACCAGATGAAGACGCATGCGCTCATATGAAAATTCATGGGGTTATGGCCCATATAACGAACTCTGTGCAACTGGATTAAATATCACTGGAAGCCAAATGGAGAAATGGAGCTCCACCTCTACTCGAAGGGTTTCTTCATAGTATCCCTTATTAACCTGGAGGACAGGGACAGAGTCTTCGAGGGAGGTCCATACTTCCACGCCTTAGCGGGACTCTACATGCAACCCTGGAAAGAAATGTTTTCCCCAAAGAAAGAAACTTTCAAAAAGGTACCAGTTTGGCTGAGATTTTATTCCCTAACCCTAGACTACTGGTTTCCCTCTACCTTTGAAGCAATAGGAAACAAACTGGGGAAATATGTGAAGACCTCAAAATCCACCCTAAAAGGAATATACACATCATATGCAAGAATTTGCATAGTGATGGATGTTTCTGGAGCACTCCCAGAAGACATATGTCTAGAACTTAGGGTTGAGGAATGGATCCAAAACATAGATAACAAATAGATCCCCTTTAGATGCAGAAGATGCCATGAACATGGACACTTGATCAGAGAGTTCCCTCTAAACAAAAAGAAGGAAGCGAAAAAACCAAAATCACAGCAAGACGAGGAAGGGTTTATAACCCCGAACCCCAGAAACAGAGCTAATAAAAAGAAAAATAAAACCTCGGCAGGAAATACCCAGGAGACCTAGAATAAAAGGGAAGGAAGGGACCAAACAAACAAAGGGACAACAAAAGACAAGGACTCAGAAAAAGTTCTAGAAGTCAAATACCAAGCAACAAAAGAGCCCACCCAACAGCCAAACAATATAATAGTGTAAGGGAGTTGTGCAACCCCGATGGATGGAGAAACAAAAGTAAAAAACACTGCCATGAAAGATGCATAGGGGGATGCAGAAATGACCCTGAGAGAAGTAGGTACAAAATACCCCAATAACAGAGACTTGGTGGAAAGGGAAGGCATAGACCTTCTGCACATTTTAGAGCAATGGAAAAGGCATGGAGTCAACAACATACCAACAGAGCAACTTGACCGCATCCAATACCTATTCCTCCTACGGGAGGAAGCCAAAACCAGAGGAAACAAATGCACACATGAGGAGATAGGACACCTAGGAGTGAAATCTGATGAGGGACAATCACAACTATCACCCAAATAGACGAGGAGGAAAAAAGGCAGGAAATCAAACAACGTAGCACTACAGGATCTAGGAGCACTACTGATCAACTTGGGTAAGATCAAGAAACTCTTTCCCCAATCTCCCCCACATGTTTAAATGAAGGTCATAACTTGGAATATAAGAGGCCTAAACAGCCCAAGAAAACAAAGAATCCTTAGGAATAAACTAAAGCATGAGCAACCGGATCTCTGTTTTATTCAAGAGATGAAATGTACTACAGACATAATTGAGTCAATCAATAAACAACACTGGCGCAAGTAGAAGACAGTAGCCATCGAAGACCACCAAAGGTCAAGTGGCATACTAACGTTGTGGAACCCACAAATCCTAAATTTAATAGTAGCCGAAGAAACTGGGTACACC
This sequence comes from Picea engelmannii, assembly GCA_009831015.1. Classification (NCBI taxonomy): domain Eukaryota; kingdom Viridiplantae; phylum Streptophyta; class Pinopsida; order Pinales; family Pinaceae; genus Picea; species Picea engelmannii. The sequence goes on along the minus strand of ML778728.1, from coordinate 568,178 downwards.
CTAATGGTGCACATGAAAATCATAGGAAGCACTGAGGAGATTCTCTGCACAAATGTGTATGGACCCCATGGGCCGGAGGAAAAGAAAGGAATGATCCAAGACCTAGAAGATATAAAAGGCCAAGCCACCAACCTCCACTGGATCTTGGGAGGGGACTTCAACATTATTACCTCCCTTGTGGAAAAAAAGGGTGGTATGAGAAGATTGGATCAGGATGTGGAGGAGTTTTCAAATTTTATAGACAGAGCGAAGATGGTAGATGTCCAAACTAAAAATGTCCAATTAACCTGGAACAACAAACAGATGAACTAGTTTTAGGTAGCTACCGATTCCTTATATCAGAGTCAATCATTTTGCAGGGGCTAACCTTAGATTGCAACATCCTACCCTAGGGTGGTTCTGATCACTGGCCAATGCAACTGGAAGATGGCTCCCAAACAACACCTAATAATAGACCCTTCAGATTCTAGAAATTCTGGATTGATCACCCGACTTTCAAGGAAAAAATCAAACAATGGTGGCGGGAGGAGCAACCAGAGCAAGGGACTAGGATGTTCAAACTACACAAGAAACTTAAATACATCAAAAATAAACTCAAGGAATGGAACAGGGAGATCTTCGGGAATATAAACATAGAGAAAAACGACATCAAAGAAAAAATGAAAAAACTCTAAGAAACTTGCATGTGGGAAGGCTATACAGAGGACCGAAAAAGGGAAGAGCTCCAAATCACCCAAGTGTGGGAGGCGCTATGCCAGCAGGAGGAAACAATCTGGAGTCAGAATTCTTTCATCCAATGGCTAAAGGAAGGAGAGAGGAACACCAAGTTATTCCATAGAACAACCATGGCTAGTAGAGCCCATAACAAAATCCTTACGATCAAGGACTAGGATGGAATCTAGCATGAGTCCCATCAGGAGATCGAAAGTGCTATGGTTAGACACTTCCACGGGATAACCAAAGAACCACATCAATACAGATCAGAGGCCATTCAGAGGATAACCCAACATATTCCACATTTGGTTACATAGGAACAAAACATCTTCTTGAACAAACCTATCGCCACGGAAGAGGTGGACCAAGATCTCTAGGAAATGCCCAGTGGGAAAGCACCAGGTCCAGATGGCTTCACTATGGAATTCATCAAATCCTACTAGGAAATTGTCAAACATGAAATCTATAAGGTAGTATAGGCCTCTAGAAGATCTTCCTCCATCCTTAAAGCACTAAATGCAACCATGATCACCCTAATCCCCAAAGAAAATGAAGCCAAAAACCCATACCGGTATAGACCCATATCACTTTGTAATGTGATCTACAAGATCATATCTAAAGTCATAGCAAATAGATTGAAACCCCTCCTACCTTCACTGATCTCACAAGAACAGGTAGGCTTTGTGGAAGGTAGACAAATAATGGACAACATCATCCAAGCCCATGAGATCATTCACACCTTAAAACTTCAGAAGAGGGGCATAAATGTTAATACAATTGGACCTATCAAAAGCTTATGACAAAATTAGCTAGCATTATATGATCAATACCTTGGAAGCCTTTGGTTTTACCCAACACTGGATCAATTGGATTGTTAGTTTAGTATCCACAACAAGCTACTCGCTACTAATCAATGGAGCCCTGGCCAAACCTTTCTGGCCCACGAGAGGGATCAAACAAGGAGACACGTTGTCTCCTTTTCTGTTCGTTCTGATGATCAAAGGCCTCAGTCGGAGCATAAAGAACACAACAACAACTGGGGAAATAACAGGGCTCAAACCTTTCGAAAACTTCCCTACTTCAACCCACCAACAGTTTGTGGATGATACACTACTCCACGACATACCCACGGTCAAGGAAGCCAAAGCCTACAAATGCATCCTAAAAGATTTTGGGGAAGCCTCGGGCGCTAATATCAACCACTCCAAGTCGATGATCTTTTTCTTTAATACCAATCTATCTATCCAAAGGAATTTGACCAACATTCTAGGTTTTGAACGGAAAACAATTCCAACCAAGTATTTGGGGATTCCTTTGATAGACAAAGTTTATAAGTTGTCAACTTGGGAAGGAGTAATAAATAGGCTACAGGAGAGGGTAAAAAACTGGACGTATAGGTCCCTCAATCTAACTGGCAAACTGATCCTAACCAAGACTATTTTACAAGCCATCCCAACCTTTATGATGTCAGTCTTCCCCACTCCATAGGGGATCCTACAGAAAATCAGAGCCATCAAGAGGGAGTTCCTGTGGCGAGGTGCTGAAACAAAGAAAAAATGGGCCCTGGTGGTCTGGAAGAAAGTCTGCAGGCCAAAAAGCAATGGGAGCTTGGGGATACAAGATCCACAAATGACCAACAATGCATATGAGACGAAACTCTGGTGGCATTGGGTCAAAGAAACTGCAACACCTTCGGTAAAACTATGGAAGGAAAAGTACGCACTGAATACCCACGACCATGATAGAATCCACTTTGGAGGAACCAAGGAAGGCTCAGCCATTTGGAACCTAGCATGGCGCAACAAAGCATGGATTCAGACACACAGTTTTTGGGAAATCAGGAATAGTAGAATAGCCAAATTATGGGAGGATGCTTGGAAGAAGGAACCAAAGATGGAAAACTCGGACATAGGGATACTCCAACAGGACCTCATCACACAAGGAAAAATCAACGTCTACCAATACTGGCAGCAGGGAACTGACTGCAACAAATGGAGAATTTGGGACAAGATCAATCCTCAGAACAATGAGATACCCACAACAACATAATAAGAGGTGGAGGAGGAACTGGGAAGATGAAAAATAACAGTCACAGAAAGAGAGGACCAGTTGAGGTGGGGAAAAAAAGACGGAGGAGAATTCAACCTAAAATAAGTCCAGCACTATATGGCGGACCCAGACCAAGACAACCTGGCGCAACACTGGGATAACCTCCAATGGCCAAATATTAAGATCTTCCAGTGGCTAATATTAAACAACCACATCCTAACTTGGGATAACCTAAGGAAAAGAGCCTTCATCGGTCCGTCAAGATGTTATCTTTGTAAAACTCAAGAAGAAACAACCAACCATCTCCTTGACAAATGTTCCTACACTGTAGAACCATGGGACTGGGCAACAAGTATCTTTCTCCAATCCGACAAGATCCATGGTAACATTATCGCAACAATCAAGCTCTGGAGAGAAAAATACAGCGACCAAGAAGAGGTGAACCTCTGTTGGACCCTCACCCCAAGAATGATCATATGCTTGATATGGAAGGAAACGAACCAATGCATTTTCAGAAACCAAAGCTGGCCAGAAGGGAAGATCAAGGAAACAATAACCTCCATGATATGTGAGATGGTGATGAGACGCAACTGCGAGGAGGGTAGAGCGCAACCCACGGATCAAGACTCCCAAGTCCTGAAGGTTTTCCAGCTAGCAGGTGGGTGCAACCCCAATCCAAAAAGACAACAACCGCAACTCCAAGTAGGTGAGCGCAACTGGAAACCACCACCTTCAGGCACCCTCAAGTTGAATTTTGACGGGGCGATGAAAGGCAACCCAGGAAGAATAGGTTTGGGAGGGGTAATTAGGGATAGTAAAGGGAACATCATACGACTGTACGATGGAAGCTTGGGAAACTCAACCAATAACGTTGCATAATTCGGAGCCCTGGAGACATGCCTCGCGATTCTCAGCAGGGAGGGGATGACGAACGCCATAGTGGAAGGAGACTCCGCACTAGTCATCAACACAGTGAGAAAACTCCAAAACGGTACCAGAATAAGTAAAATCCAGAGACACTGGCGATTGGCCTACCTACTGAAAAAAATCCAGGAGCACTTGCAGACATGGATCACTGTGGAGTTACGCTGGGTGTGGAGGTCAACAAATGGACTTGTGGACAGAATAACAAAACAGGGGGTCGAGAACGAAGGTCTAGAACTGGACACAATCTGGCGCAGCATCGCGCAAGGTCAATTCCGGGCAGACTGCACCCAACTTGTGGAAAAATATTGGGACAACAGGAGTAGTACAGAAGATTATGGAAAGAATGGAGGTGCAACAGACACTGAAGGACACGTAGGTCCCAGACAGGAGTTGATGGCCCACCAATCAAATAAGGTTATAAATGAAAATGCAGATCACACATCAGGTGAAGGTACGTCACCACGATCTCGTCAATAAAAAGAAGTACATAAGTTACCCATTGAAAAGCAGAAGAAATAACTCACAGGCGGAAAAGGACGAAGGACGACAGGTTACACTAGGGCTAAGTAGGAGCACAACTCACCTAAGTACAGAGATGGGACGGGGAAAGGAATGGCATACAACGAGCAGGGAAAAGCATTGACGCAGGAATAACAACAAGATCATCAAGTGCACACCCCCTGGAACAGAGGATACTGATGGGCATGATCACCTTGAAGAGTAGGCCATGATTGCGAGGACGGGACCACAACCGGGTTGGCTCCATAAAGGCATGAACACCAAAATTTACCACAGAACGAGGCATCGCAATTATAGTTGCCACCTTACTTATCAGAAGGGGGTGAAACGAAACAGGGAAAGAACCCAACGTAAGAACCACCACCTGCAAGTGAACATGGTACGCATGAAGAAAACCAGTAGCAAAAGAGCCCCCTAGGGGAAGGAACCTCCACAGAGCACCCAGTGGAAGACAAGAATCGAACAGGCGACCAAGGAAGCAAAGAGCACCTTCCATACGAAGATAGACACCAAGGGGAAGAAGATCATTAAAATATGGGAGGGCGAAATCAACAATTCCCACAGGGGAAAAGCCTGGTCAACACTAACCCAAGAAGCAGGGGGGATACGGGACCCCGGAGCCACATAACCGAGGTTACCTGTCTACCACAAGATGGTGGAGGAAGCTTGGAGAACCAAAATGTTGATAGGAAAGATGTGTGCGGACCGGGGGGAGACCAACAGGACGAAAACCAAAGAGCAGAAGAAAGAGCACACAAGAATTCTCAACCGCTTCAGTAACCTGGAGGCGAGGGTAAAAAGGTTGGTGGAGGACCATAAAAGACAACAGGAGAAACTGGAGCGGATGGCAGGGCAATTTCATCTCTATCTACGCTACGTCCACCATATAAATATCACTCCAGCCAACATAAATGGAACCCCAGCATGCATCAGAAAGCTATGTCTGGTGGAACAGAGGGAGGAGGACACGACACAACAGGAAGGGGATGGAGAGCACTTCATCAACCTAGACTAGCGCAGATCATGTCTCTGAGAGTAGGAGCTAACCCCACTATGCTTAGACCTTTTGTTTTCTTTTGATGAAGTTTTTAAGACTGGATTATGGTAACTTGAATTGGTGGCGAATCAGGCACTTCTTGTTTATTTTTAGATACTGCATTCCAGGGACCCTAGATCTGGTTTCCATTCAGGCAAATCTTGGGAGTCCAAACATCAGTTTTGTACTATAACATTATAACACAATATAGATTCACACACTCATTTACAAAAAAAAAGAGAGAGTGGAAAACAAACCAATTTGAAATAGATATATTTCGACAATAGATGAATAATGAATTTAATAAATATTTAACTAAGAGTGGAAAAATAAACTAATTTGAAATAGATATATTTCAGACGATAGATATAGTACAAACGATTTAATATTAGGAAAAAATTAAATGTTTGAGAGTGGAAAAAAACAAACATATATAACTCAAAACATATATTGTTGAAAAGAGAAAAGAACTGAGTTGAATATTAAAGTAGGATAGCACTAAGATACGAACTATGTTGAATATTTAAGAGCGGAAAATACCAAATGTATAATTTGAAATAGATTTCGTTATAGAACACAAGAGAAAAGAACTATGGAATTCAAATAAAATAATAGGTTTACGTTATGTAACAAATGGAGATAAGAGCCTCATCATTATCATTGTTTTGGTTTGATAAGCACATTTAAATGCTTGTATTAGTGGTTTCAACGAGATTATAATCACCGTTTTGGTCTGAAATGCAGACTTAAATCTTAAATATATAAGGTTGGTGGTCAAACATTTGATGGTTTTGATAACAATATTGAAGACAAAATCACAGGAAATTTTTGGAAAAAAAAAAACGATTAATTACTATAATCCAGCGAGAACTTCATGTTGCATGTCCATTTTAAAACTGGATGATTAAATATGGAAAACTGCTTACTTTCTGCAACCATGTCCAGAAATTCATTTACTGGAAACTAAGCAAGTAGTGGGGTCGCCACTTCGTAGAGACAGGATTCTGTCATGTTTTCTTGGAAGGAATATATATATATATATATATATATATATATATATATATATATATATATATATATATAACGATCTGAGCAGCTGTGGTCGTTCTTATCCAAAATCTATAGGGACCTACAAAGAGCCAAGTGAAATTGAATTGGATTACAAGGTCAATGTCTCAGAATCCAACTATCCATAAAATAAAATTGGATTTGATTGCGTGTCAATATCCCACAATCGTGGAGAAGCTTTTAATACCCAACTTGGATTACTATTTCTTACCAAGAATCTTCAAATAAACAAGTAAACGAACAATCTATGACGAAAGCACCATTAAATTTTTAAGATATATTGAAAAGAAACCAAACTTTATGCAATTGGTAGTACGAGTCTTCAACGTAAAATTGAATAAATTAGGTCAATAATGAACTGGTGACAACTTTGCAGGGCAATCATTGTCCATATTCTAATTTTAGATTCTGTTTGACAATCTATTTTCGTCTGAGACCAAATATTTTATGAACGTTCTGTTGCCTATTTTCAATTTTACTGTCGAATAATGAATAAATCATTATTCATTTAGTACTTCTCATTTAATAATTCAAATCTTTATTTTGCAAGGTTTTTCCATTTTTATTATAAATAATTATCAATTGAATTATTCATGTTAGGCAATTGAAAACATTATTTCTCCTCGTGCCAAATCGCTTCCTCCTAGCCAATCCATGTTCTCCTTCTTGCTACTACTTATTACTGTTATTCTAGATGGTATTTAACATACAAACATTTACATTCTCCATATAACATCTAATAAACATAATAAATAGAAAAATAAAATACAATATGGAAATGTGCATTTCGATATGTGGTTAGATCAATTATGTCTTCCACATAAACATCATTAAATTACATTTTTAATAAGAAATATATTTTGTAAAATGTATCTTACAATTAATTTATCTTACTAAATAGTGATGATAAGTATGAGTAATATTCACTTTCATTTATAAGTGGATCAAAGCCCACCTCCATGTTCTTCAACTTTTTGGTCACATTGCGCTTTAGACTATGTAGCTGAGTATTATGAAGAACCCTAGCCGCGCGCACAGGCTGCCTCGACCCTCTCGGCGGCCAGGCTTAGCTTGACCGATGCTCCAGATCTTTGTTTTTTGGATGCTCTCGCTGCATCTGGCTCAAGGGCGGTGTTCTGAAGGTCGCGACCCTCTTTCTGGCGCCCTGTGCCTCCTGCGTGGACTGAGTAACATCGGATCGGTGTTTCAGCGCGTGGACTCGGTGTACAGAGACGCGATTCGGCCCTCCAAGATTTGCATGCGTGCTTGCCGCTGCGAATGGACTTGCTGGAGGTCGACGACCTGCTACAATGGCCCCAGATTTGCTTGGCGAGAAAAGAAAAGCCCGATTGGAAGCATTCAAAGCGTTGGTTCGCTTGGCAGGACCCAAATCCAAGTTGTCTCTCTCGTCTAAGTTTATCAAGAAGATGGAGGAGATCCCTTCTCTGGAACTATCTCCAGAGGAGCCTTGCAAGATTGCCCTCCATCTAGCAGACAAGGCCCTCATCGGAAAGTTTACGGGGTTATGGCCTAGCCCCAAAACGGTGGAGGCATGGACGAATGATCGTTGGAAGCCGGTGATACAGGGAGACGTCCCTCTGCTAGCCGTAGGCAGGGGTTTTTTTGTCTTCAGGTTCTCGAGTAAAGAGGACTGTGATCTAGTGTTCAGATCTGGACCCTATTTTATGGGGTCAAGAGGACTGTTCTTGGCCCCCTGGACTCTTGACTTCAACCCCGAAGCCAAGATCACCGCAGCCCCTGTCTAGGTTAGGTTGCCTCACCTTCCCTTGCATCTCTGGGGGAAAATTTCTCTGAAGGACATTGGAAATAAGCTTGGGCGTTTCCTGGACAGGGCGGAGCCGAAAGGGGACCAGTTTACCTGCGCTCGCATTTGTCTTGAGGTTAACCTCGAGAAAGGTCTTCCGGAAGCCATTAAGCTCTCCCTGGGGGACTGGTGCCATATCCAAGAGCTGGACTACGAACAGATTCCTTTTAAGTGCCTCCGGTGTCATGATTACGGTCACTTCGCAAGAAGTTTCCCCAAAGCCTCTCAGGAGCCGGGACCAGTCAAAGAAGATGAGTTTCAGCTAGTATCGAATCGGCGAAGGCAACCAAGGCGAAAGGATCCACAAGCCCAGGCCCCAAAGGCCACTCATTCAGAAGAGGCAACTTTAGAAAATAAAAACAACTTTGACGTGCTAAAGGAAGATGAAGCCCTAGATCCAGAAGCAACAGCAGACCAGAAAGATCCTTCGGCAGACGAAAGCCTTCCGGAATCCACCCCCCCAAATTCAGGAGCAGCAAGAGAATTCCGGGCTTCAGAACCGGAACCCTCTGCCCATGCAGGTCTGGTGGTTACAGTCCTCTCTAGCAGCTCTGGGGGAACTTCTGAATATGAAGACAACACAGTCCCGTCTCCACCCCTTACCCGAGGGCGAAATACCAACAAAGCGCGCAGAGAAAAGGAGGCGGCCTCCAACGTTTCTTTAGGATCTCAGAAAAAGCTGGACCCCTACATTAAGGGGAAAATTTCTGCCCTCTCGAATTAATGCTTTGCTTCTGTCTTTTGCTATGCTCACAGTTTGTGAGAATTTACTCATGTATGCATCCCTTGTCATATTCTCGAATTAGATCAAGGAGCAGAGGGGAATGGTCTTCCAAGACATTCACAAGAAGGTTGGCAGCACTGTTAGAGGTCACCAACCTTCTTCAAATTTGTAACTTTCTGATTCCGGCTGGCCAGAGTGCCGATTAATGCAACATATCCGTTTTCGTCAAAAAAAAAAAATATTCACTTTCATTTACCCTGTGCATAAGGAGCATAGTGGGCACACCTAGAGGTTATAGTGTATATATATAAAAAAAATATTGACTTTCACTTAGATCAAATTTGGTTCACCACATTTTTAAAAAGGTAATAAAAAACTTGGTTTGTTTTAGAATTTTATTTTTATATTTGAAGATCTTTAAGAGAAACATTCCTAAATCACCATAGTTTTGTTGAGTTAAAAGGTTAGGAAAGTTGGTATTGTAACAAATATTTTGAAATTGTGATCTAATATGGGTATAGAATGAGAACATTTTAAGACAAATTATTTTGATCCACCAAGTTTTTGGAATTGTCCAATGCCCTATTTCACTATGAAGCTATTGAGAGTTTGTTCTTATTTTAACAATATTATTTATGCTTCACAAAACAAAGACATACTTTTTATATTCTATATTAGGGGATCACCTCCATATAGTATCTTAATTTTTTTAATACTCTTATTCTTTATCACACCATAATTTCTCCTTAAATTTAGATGTAATACTATTTTTAATAGTTGACATATTCCTTTATTCCCCAGTGATTTAGTGAAGAATTGACATTTTATCCTACCCTTGCTTGAGCCTTAGGTGGTTTGACATGAGTTTCAAGTAATCTTAAGCCGCTTGTCTTCCATATTGTTTATTTTATTGTTGTATATTAGGTAGCTAGTCATAGCTATCCTCTCAATGTGGAAAGCCTCACTTCTATGAGGAGGATATGATAGGGTGTATAAATCTTTTATTTTTATTTTTATAAGTTATAAAAAGCTTTTGGATTTTCTCTATATTTCTCAACAATTCTCTGGATAAATTACAATCCCCAACTTCACAACATATAACAATTCCAAGATATTTGTATCAATTCAATTCCTCCATCTTGTTATTGTCATATATACGAAATTAGTGTAAGTGATGTTTTTGGATTTAGTTATCATAACCACCATTTTGTTGGTGTTAATATTCGTACCCATACTAGAGAAGAAATAATTGAGTATTTGTGGTTGCATCATGGGGGATTCTCTCCATAAGAAAAATATCATCGGTGTATGGGGAAAGACAACTTGCTTATTCCAAACATCCTTCTAACTTGTTAATGCATATGCCAAAAAGAGTAGGGTGTAAGTTTTAAAACTTTGCAGTTAAACAATGTGTACAAATTCATAAGAAAAAAGTACAACAATGACATACACACAATACATACAAATATTTACAATGGAAACCCTTCATTGGGAAAACCAACCACACCTCTCTTTTCTTCATCATATTAACTTGATACATGATACAATATTTAGGTGTTCTACATCATCCAAAAAAGCCTAATACATTAACCTAAAAAATAGTGGGAAAAAAGTATTGGGGGGAGAACCCCCAACCACCCCTAGAGAATGGGTTCTATTGCAACCCCATGAACACTTGGAGATAACCATGAAAATAATATAATCACAAAGGACAATTTTTATTAACTCCGATATTACAACTAATTTATCCTTGCTAGCCCTCAATGTTCTTAAACTTGGAAATAATGTTCTTGTACAATATTACCACAACAAGTCTCAACTCAAAAGGAACTTTAAGCTCTTGCAACTTATTCCAAAGGTTAGTACAACACTGGAAATTGGTTTTAAAGTCAATGAAACAAAACCATAAATTGGTTTTATTATTGCAATACTCCTACACAATGATCTAACAAGATGGTTTACATTTCAATGATAAATCCTAAATATATCTTTACATTTGTCTCTTTTTTCTTTTTTTGAGTCATATGTTGATCTTCTTTTCCAACATAATTCCATGTATCTTGGTTAAAAATTGGCTAATCATAATGGTAGTATAACTAGAGGAATTTTTTTTATCCCTTCTTTTAAAAATAGTTGGAATGAGGCTTTGAGTCTAGGGTTTAGGTAAGTTCCCTCCTTGAATGCTAAACTGAACAACTTTTGGATATGAGGGATGACGATAAAGCCCCCCAATTTTTAATATTTTTGTTTGTATCCTTCCATGTCCTTAAAGTTTTCCCTTTTGTGAATTTTTTCAAAAAAGTCTATGTATTCTATTGAAAAATTCCTCATCCATAGAAATGATTTAAATGTTGTTGAAAATATTCGGGGAATTGTAGAAGGTAGAAATTCTGATATATTAGGAGAATTATATTTATTTTATTTATTTTCTTTAGTATTATGAATGAGAGTTTGTCTCAAATTTGTTTATTTTAAAGTCTAAATTAGTGAAGAAATATAGTGATCTCTCATTACATGTTACTGACAATAGAAATTTGAAAATAGAAATTCTTTAACATGTTAAAGAAAATTTAAAATACATGATCAACTAATTTCAATAAAATACATGTTCAACTAATTTCAAAATCCAAAATCCAATGCAAGAAAATAAAATGTTAAAATTTTTATTTCAAAATACGTGGATGAAGTAGGATATTTGTTTTGAAGACACCTAGCATTCAAGTGTCACATTGCCATTTCCATTAAACTCATTGCTTCTAAGGAGGCCATTATTAGGTGAAAGACGAGGGAGTGAGCTTGAATCAAGCTAAAAATAAATTATATAAAGAATTTGAATTACATTAATCTATCTGTTTACTGCCAACAAATTAGGAGGGATTCTAGATGACGTTCACACTTACAAGTATCAGTCGGAAGATTTGAAAAGAAAATATTGCTCGCTAGATGATGAATGGCGAAATATATCGAAAACAAAAGCTGAAAAGGAAACAAACTGTGTGGAATTGGAAGGAAGAGTTGACCATTTTAAATGGTAAAAATTGAACCAATAATAAATTGGTGGCTATTGGAAGGGCCAAACATCATTCATATTCTAATTAAAACTGTTATTTTTATTATCTTGCGGAATTCGCAAAGATAAATTAAGCTGTTTTCTTTATTACCTTTTATTTTATTTTATTCAGTGGGATGCTATTTTATTTTATTTATTTTATCACCTTTTATTTATTTTCTTTAGTGGAGTAGGCAAAGATAAATTAAACTTGTGTTTTATAATGAATCGGTGGCTATTGGAAGGGCCAAACATCATGCATATTCTAATTAAAACAGTTTTTTATTATCTTTATTTATTTTCTTTCGTGGAGTAGGCAAAGATAAAGTAAACTTGTGTTTTATATGTCTCTGGTTGACAATTTCTATATTTTTCCGTGTTTAATTTATGGCAATAAATAAACATCAAACATTGCACTACTACTAATATATATTACACTGATGGATTTGATTTTATTTACTAAATTGTTTGATTTTCGACCTAGTTCGATTTAAAAACGGTAGAAAAATACAATTTTAACATTATTATTTTAGCTTCCCTATTTAAAATAGCATCCCGCGCAAAAGGAAAAAAAAAACTAATTAATATATATCACCGTTTATACTTAAATTGTATGCATTAGTAGGAATCTGTCAGATAAACAATCATTCAAATCCATTCAAATAACAATGATAAAATGGACTCCCACCGGATGGGGTTCCATGCGGAAAGGAAGGGGCACGTGGAGGTGCGCAGGGAGAGGTCATTTATGGTGTCCAATTTCCCTCACACCATAGCCATTTATGAAGGCTCTCACCTTCGTTGGTCTCTGTCTATCGATGGGGCTTCTCACGCGCGAGCACAGGTTGGCCAGCCAGAGCATTAAGCTCTCGGCTTTAATAGCTGCAGCCATTGTTTATGCCATTATCCGCCTCACCGGAACTCTTAGAATGTATTCGAAGCTCGCCGAGCAGAGCATGAATAGAAGCGCAGGAGACATCCTGGCATTGGTCCTCATTCTCACTATGCCGCGAGCGAGGGGGAGACCCCTTAGAGGAGCAGGTTGGTACGCGGATGATTCTAGGAGGAAAAGACACAAGCGGTTCGAACAGGCTCTAGTCCTGGCCAAGAGGAAGGGACACAGGGAGACCATAACAACAAAGTCGCCCCCCAGAACTTACGTCGAGGAAATTCTGACCATGGAGCTCCCACCGGACTTCTCTGAGAGTCGAATGTTTATAGTTTCAGATAATTGGAACCCCCCGACATGCATTGAAGAAGAATCACCACCGCCCAGTTCGAGAGAGACTTACAGTCCCAGCGAAGCTCCTAATGAAGATTTCGCCACTTGCCTGGTAGAGGAGGAGCTGTCGAAAAGCAACACCGACTCGCAGCCGCAGAGGAAGATGCAGGGTAACCAGGAAACGGATGCCAAACCAAAGTCGCCGCTCCCGCCACCACTCCTACACCCGGATCACCTGAACCTGATCTTTGAGGTCCGCAGTCTGGTGGATGATCAAATTTTCAGAGCTGTCCGTGTTAGCCAACGCTTGGACATGCTATACACAACCTACTCCAGTGCCACACCTCGGTGACAATGCCCCACCTGTGCTAAGCTCTATGTCATCCCTGTCAGCAGCGGCAAGGCGAAGGATGACTGCGAGGACTCTGGTGAATAGGTTCTTCTGTTATGCATGGTCTCCAACTCCATTTCTTTTGATGTTTATCAGAGCTGTAGCTCTTTAGTTATTAGCCTGGTTAGCGTTAGCATAGGCCTTACTAAACTACTGATGAAAATGGACATGCACCCTGGTTTCCTCCAGGCAGGGTGGCGAAACGAGCTGTTTGATTTTGCATGCTATTTTGGACAGGCCAATTGTCCTGGTTTCCTACATAGGCGGGACAGCTGGCACATGTATGTCATGGTGTATTTCTTTTTTGAAGCTTTAATATAACAGGATTCGCCTTTTTACTTAAAAAAAACAAAAAAAAAACAATGATAAAATGGACTCACAAATTTGATATTACTTTTAAAATTGCATTTTATAAAGTTCTAGATTACAAATTATTATTTTTTGAAATTTTACAATTATTTAAAATTATTAAAATGAGATTGTATATTTTTATTCATATATAAGGGATGTTATTTACACTCCTAAAGTCTAGGAAGGTATACATACTCTACCCCTCTTCCCATTTGAACATGTTTCTTTCAAGGAGGAAACACATGTTCTTAACCATTAAGTTCACTAAACTTATATATATTTTCCACAAGTGGACTAAAATAATTCCATATTTCTCTCATACCGACCCATCATTCAAATGTTTTGACCATAAAAATGTTTACTTTCAATTGTTATATATATATATATATATATATATATGATATTGAGATATTTACTTGTTACCAATATTTTTTTAAATGACATGTGTTAGCTCCATATTAAACATTGAAGGAATTACACATCTTCCTCATACTTGGATGTAGAAAGTGCATTTTGATGGCAATCAAAATTTTATAATCAAAGTTAAATTGCACATACACTCAGCATGTATCCACCATAGCATCTCAGTAATACTCTACATATAAGTTTAAAATTATTAAAATGAGATTGTAAATTCTTATTCACATACAAGGGATGCTATTTACACTCCTAAAGTCTAGGAAGGTATACATACTCCACCCCTCTCTCTATTTGAACATGTAGCTTTCAAGGAGGAAACACATGTTCTTAACTATTAAGTCCACTAAACTTGTATATATTTGCCACATGTGGACTAAAGGAATTGCAGATTTCCCCCATATATATATATATATATATATATATTTGATATTGATATATATATATTTGATATTGATATATTTACTTGTTACCAATATTTTTTAAAATGACATGTGTTAACTCCATATAAACATTGAAGGAATTACACATCTCCATCATATGGAGAAGTAGAAAGCACCTATGTGCTGAAATATAATTCTTTTACTTTCTCTATATAAAGTTGATATAAATTTCAATGTTGATATGAAATTATTTTACTTAAAGTAGATGTTAATTTTTTTTTTTTAAATGTCATCTCCTGCGTTCAATATATATATATATATATATAAC
>ML778728.1:503876-544410 GCA_009831015.1 Picea engelmannii | reverse complement strand
GCGCCATTAATTTAAAAAAGTGGAAAAATGGCGCCGATCGGCGTATATCAACCACTTTTTACATAAATGTGGTTGTTGCTAGTTAATTCTATGACAAGGATTGAAAAAATTACACATCTCCTTCATAGTGTGGACCGTAGAAAGCACTTTTTTGAGCAACCAATAAAATCATGTATATTTTATTTATGCTAAAATGGTGAAAAGGAAATATAAACATTTTTGGTAAATTTTGTTTTGAAAATTTAAGTGATAGATTTTTATTTTAGGTTTTACAAATGTGCAAAGTTTAGAATAGAAAATTTCTCTCTTCAATGTTCACCACTTTCGCCTAAATTCTAAAATCGCTTCCATAGCTGCATAAGGCCAGCCAAGGAAAGAACTCCTTCTCTACTACTCGTTTCCTAATTTAAATGATCGATATTAATTGAAAAAGCTATTGCTGAGAACATGCAATATTGTTTGACAGAAAAACTCTTTACAGTGCCTCCAGACCTGTTGCGGTCATTTCAGGTTTCTCAAGTATATTTGGATATTTGATGTGAAGGGGATATATATTTTCTTTTCTGTACAATGAATACAAGTCTAGGCATCGTCCGCTACTTTTCACAGGCGCTCTACTACCTGCAATTTGTTTTAGAAATTGAGAATGGTTGATGTGGGATGTGAGGTCAGACCTCTGAAGAAGGATGCTCGGTAGCGGTGGCTCTCAAGGATGGCCCATCAATATTGCATCTCATTTGAGGATAATTTTCCAAATTCTTAGCATAGTTCAGGGATATTTAATGCATATTTAAGTATGCATATGCATTATTTATCATTTCTATATGTGTTTTAATACTCTACCAATATCAAATTAGGTTTACATTTATTTAATACTTCACAAATCCCATATTTAAATAGATGAGACGATAAAATCACCTAATAAAATAATTTACAGATAAAAATTTGTAAATATATTTTAAAAACGTTTTGAGAATTAAAAGCGTCCATACTACGAGTTTACTTAAGTGACAAGAAATTATTTTTGTCGTATCTTGAATATAAATATAAACAATAATTATATATCGTCAATGCCCTATTTCTTTTAACAATGAACATTATAAGTTTACAAAAGGTGAGTTTACTTAAGTCACAAGAAATTATTTTTGGCCTATCTTGAATATAAATATAAACAATAATTATAAAGCGTCAATGCCCTATTTTTTTTAACAATGAATATTATAAGTTTAGAGAAGGTTCACATAGGTACGTACAAAGACATTGTTAGAATTGCAAATGTGGAATACACAATTCATATAAGACAATCAACAATCACACCTATTAAAAACACAAAGATTTTACGCGGTTCATCTAAATGTTGGGTTACGTCCACCAAGCAAAGGTATCGGTTGTCTTATTATCCAGATCATGGAGATTTACATCACTTCACTCTTACATATCTCTCAGCCTCTACAGGAATACACAAATTTATAACATTTTACACAAGAAACTAATCCATTGAATGTGCTCCTATCCTTGGTCTCATTTAGTTAAAACGAATTTAGAATAATAGAATCTAAAAAACTATTCTTGGGAATTTGTTGTCACTAAATTCCAACAATCTCCACCTTGACAACAATTAACCTGATACCTTGCTCCTTCCTTTTGTTCATCACCGTTTCTGCAAGCCAAGAGAAGACAAGCACAAACATAGCTTCTCTAAAAGTACTGGTTTTGTGAACATGTCTGCGCAGTTCTCTTTTGTATGCACTTTCTCAAGAGAGACTCCATGTTTATCGATGACCTATCTTAGAAAATGGTACTTGATAGGTATATGTTTTGTTTTACTATGGTAGGATGGATTCTTAGCCAAGTGAATAGAACTTTGACTATGACAAAGTAACTTTACTTTGTCCTACATCCTTCCAAACTCACCAAACAAACCTTTCAACCAAAGTGCCTCTTTGCAAGTATGTGAAGCAACTATGTATTCTACTTTTGTAGTGGATAAAGAAACAATGTTCTATAGCTTTGACATCCAACTAATAGCTCCACCTACAAGAGTAAAGACATACCCTAAAGTTGACCTTCTCTTGTCCAAATCACCTGCAAAATCAGAATCAACATATCCACAGACTAATTCACAACCACTGTTATAAGTGATACAGTAATCACTTGTGCCTCTCAAATACCGAAGCACTCATTTCACTACTGCCCAATGCTCTTTACCTGGATTTTCCATATACCTGCTGACAACCCCAACTGCATGTGAAGCATCTAGCCTTGTACTAACCATCGCATACATTAGACTTCCTACTACATTAGCATAGAGCATTCGAGACATATATTCCTTTTATTATTTTGTACTAGGACATAAACTTGAAGAAAGTGTAAAATGGCAAGCCAAAGGGACTGAAACTGGTTTCACATCATTCATACCAAACCTCAAAAGTATCTTCTCAACATACTTTTGTTGTGATAACAAAATATTACCATTCCTCCTATCTCTAAATATCTCCATGCCCAAAATATTCCTTGTTGCTCCTAGATCTTTCATATCGAACGTCCTAGCCATCTCATCCTTTGACCCGTCGATCACAATTATGATTTTTCTTGCTAGAATCATATTGTCAACATACAATACTAAGATAATGAATATGCCATTATTCAATTTCTTAAAGTAGACACAATGATCATACTCACTCCTTGTATAATTATGGCTCACCATGAAAGAGTCAAATTTCTCATACCATTGTCTGGGTGACTGCCTCAAACCATACAATGATTTCTTGAGCCTGCAAACAAATTTCTTGTTGCGATTCTGAACGAACCCTTCAGGTTGTTCCATGTAAGAAGGCAGATTTAACATCTAGCTGCTCCAACTCCAAATCAAGTAATGCAACTAATGCTAACACAATTCGAATTTAAATAGACTTAACAACTGGTTAAAAATATCATGAAAGTCAATACCTTCTTTCTGAGAATATCCTTTCACAACCAACCTTGCTTTGTACCTTTCCACTTTATCATCAACACCCTTCTTCATATTATAGACCCACTTGCAACCTACAGTTTTTATATCTCTTGGAAGTTCCACCATGTCCCATATGGTGTTCCTCTCTAATGTCTTCATTTCATCCTTCATTGTTTCTTTCCATTTATCATTGTTAGAACCCTTCACAACTTCCTAATAACACAAAGGTTCATCATCATAAGTACTTAAAGAAACTGATGAAACAAAATCATCATACCTTCTTGGAGGAAATCTGACCCACATAGACCTCCATTTGAAGTTTGTGGCTCATTCAAATTATATTGATTGTTATCATCAACCATGCCTTCCTCTGTACAAAACTCTTCATGAACATCTTCAGAAACTTGGTCATGTTCACTTTCATCTGTATTTGTACTGGTTTCAAACTGAATCTGTTGATACTTAGGTACTTCTTCCTGTTTCATTTGAACATCTACATATGATTTTATGAGAGATGATTCATCAAATATTACATCTCTATTAATGGTGATCTTGTGGGCAGCAGGATCCCACAACATGTACCCCTTAATACCATCACCATATCCAACAAAGATAAGACTTTTTTATTTTGGATCTAATTTAGAACGTTGATGTTTCGAAATTAGAGCATAGGCTTCACAACCAAAAACTTTAACATTAGAAGAATTACAAGGGTGACTTTTCCATACCTCTTCAGAAATATAGCACTCTATTGTTGTTGATGGTGATAGATTCACCAAATAACAAGTTGTATTTACTTCTTTTTCCCACAGTTCTTGATGCAAATTAGCATTACTTAGCATAGTCCTTGCTCTTTCTAGAAGAGTCATGTTCATGCGTTCATCAAATTCATTCTGATGAGGAGTATAGGCAGTGGCTTTATGCCTATCAATCCCAAACTCCTTGCAATATTTTTCAAATTCCATTGACTTAAATTTACCACCATTATCAGTTCTTAAACATTTAATGGATCTACTAGTGTTATTTTCCACTAAAGTTCTAAACTGCTTGAAGATAGTAAATACATCATCCTTTCCTTTCAACATATAGACCCAAACCTTCATAGATAAATCATCTATAAAAGTTACAAAATAAGATGATCCTCCATATCAAATAGTAGGGGATGGTCCCCAAACATCAGAATGGATATAGTCAAGGATTCCTTTACTGGTGTGTCCTCCAGTTTTAAATTTCTATCTATTTTGTTATCCATAAATATAGTGTTATCATAAATCTAACTTCAAAGACTTTAGACTAGGAAGTAACTTGCAATCAGTTAATACCTTTAATCCTTGTTTACTCATATGGCCCAACCATTGATGCCATAGTCGAACATAATCACTGTCATTCTTAGATACTATTGTCGCATGATTTGACTGAGTTCTTCCTTCTAACAGAAATATGTTACCAACCTTCTTCACTTTCATAACCAGTAGGATTCCTTTGTAGACCGTCATAACTCCACCTTGAACAATACCCTTATATCCTCGAGTGTCTAAGACTCCCAAAGAAATTAGGTTCTTCCTAAGATTAGGTACATGTCTCACATCAATTAGTATTCTAACAATTCCATCAAACATCTTAATTCAAATGCTACCAATTCCCACAACTTTACACAAGATATCATTTCTCATGTGAACTATTATATCATCTATAGACTGGTAAGTAACAAACCAGTGTCTATGAAGACACATGTGATTTGAAGAAACAAAATCTAGTAACCACTTTTGATCATGACGTGAACCAATACTAATTGATAAAACTTCATTAGTCATACATGAACCTGTTGTTGAACCTGTTTTAGTTGATTTCACTTCCTTCACTTCTTTTGGAGGGTCATCTTTGGAGGCTTGTTGTCACTTCCAACAGTCCTTCTTCAGGTGTCTTGATTTTCCACAAAACCAACACTTAAGCTTGTTCTTTTTTTCCCTTCGACTTTGACCGAGATAAATCCCTTTGACCCTATCCTCTTTCTTTAGTTCTGCCTCTAACCATCATCGCCTCAAATGTAGAGGTTTCTGAATTGGTTTTCTTTCTTGTTTCCTCAAACAATAGTGCTCCAACAATAACATCAAATTCAATACTTTATGTTGTGCTGAAACTAATAGAGGTAACAAAATGATCCCATGACGCGGGAAAATAACACAATAATGTAATTGATTTGTCTTCATAATCGAATTTCACTCCCATTCTAGTCAACTGGACTAAAAGAGTATTAAAAGTATTTAAATGATCAGCTATTTCTGTACCTTCCTTCATGCACAGACTATAAAATTGTCTTTTTAGAAAGATCCTGTTCGTCAAGGATTTCGTCATATACAGACTTTCCATCTTTGTCCATAAACCAACCATTGTCTTCTACATGATAATGTTGAACAAAACATCATCATCCAAACACAGACATATGGCACTCAGTGCTCTCGC
Source organism: Picea engelmannii (assembly GCA_009831015.1). Lineage (NCBI taxonomy): Eukaryota > Viridiplantae > Streptophyta > Pinopsida > Pinales > Pinaceae > Picea > Picea engelmannii. Next base: position 538,994 of record ML778728.1, on the reverse strand, counting down.
ATCAATCTCATCCTTGTCTTCATCTGTTATGGTCACGGGTTGATTTCATTTTCCCCAAAATGCCTTCAACATGACTTGTTGCACGAGCAGATCGTGCATCTTAACCTTCCATATTTCAATTTTTTTTTTTCCATTGAACCTCTTGATTTCAAAGTTAGCACTCTGAGTTTTCGTCATTAACAAAAGAAAAAATTTCCAAAAACCACTGCTTATAATAACCAATCCCTTTAAAATGTGGAGAAATAATGCTATAAACTCCAAAAGGTTTAATATTTTTTCTTTTTTTACTAACCTCACCTTTTATTAAAAAATGATTCACCTTTTAAAGCATCCACCCACTTGAATTGTTCACGCTTTAAAAATAAAATTCACTTTTGAGATAATTAAAATTCACTTTTTAATTCCTCCACCTTTTTTTATGCATACAATATTTAATTCCAGGTATTGCGTGAGATCGACGCTCCCTTTCATACCTTTAAAAACCATGCAAATATTGTATTGGATTTTCGATGCTCCCATCTAGCAGTTAGAGCAGTGTTGCTTTTGAAGACGCAAAATTCATGAAGGCCAATACTAAATCAACACTCCCCTCCAGCAGGAACCCCAACGTCGATGCAAAATATCAACGCTCCAACAAAGAAATGAAATCATGCCCCCTCAATAGGTGCGCCTCAACACGTTGATGTAAACCAATGAAGCTCCTTCACCCTGCTCAGTCTTTGTGAACCATTCACCTATCCATGCTTTATATTCACGCAACAACACTTGTCTTCCACAACCAAAACGCTCTCTCGATCACTGATACCAATTTTTAGAATTGGAAATGTGGAATACACAATTCACATAAGACAATCAACAATCACGCATATTAAAAACATAAATATTTCACGTGGTTCACCCAAACGTTGGACTACGTCCACCAAGCAGAGGTATCAGTTTCCCTATTATTCAAATCATGGAGATTTACAACAATTCACTCATACATCTCTCTCAGCCTCTACGGGCATACACAAATTTATAACAATTTACACACAAAACTAATTCATTGAATGCGCTCCTATCCTTGGTCTCTTTTAGTTAAAACCAATTCGGAATAATAGGATCTAAAAAACTATTATTGGGAATTCGTTGTCACCAAATTCCAATAGATATCTATGACAAATTGCTTGGGATAGTAAAATGATTATTTACAATATATTATGAGTCAAAACAACCTTTAATTTTGAGTTGAATAAGCTTATGGTCCAAAGGTTATGCTATGTTGATACCCACATTCTCAATGTGCCTTGGGAGGTCTTAATCGACTAAATACGACTTATAATTTTTTTATTATCCTGGTTCACCCATGTTTACTCATAGTCATTTAGTGATCCATAGCATTGTTCAAATGAACATCCCAAAAGGAGGTGAATGTTAAAAACCATTAGTAACCCATTACTTTGGCTTTGTGATTATTGAGGGAAACACATGCCCTATTGAGGGAAACACGTGCCCTACCCATATGGTGTTTGAATCCCAAAAAGACTAATACCTTACCTTGATTTTTGTGTTCCTTAAAGTGTGACTAATATAAATCAAAGATAGGTGCTACACACCATTACATAGGTATTCAATATAGCTCCAAGTTATAAGTTATAGGTGTATGTTCATATTGATTTTCCTTTAGTAGTTATCCATTTTTACCTCTAATCTTTAACTAATTAAGGAGATCGGTGAAGCAATTTGGGATGGTATTTACAAAAAAGTACATTTTCATTCCATGTATTTCAACTTCAGAATTATGATCATTCAACTACCCTTATATGTTGAAAACTTCCCTACATATCAAATGATCACTGGTTTTTATTGCCACTAGCGCTATTGCTTATGCTTGTTAAAATTCCCTTAGAACTAACAATCTTTTTTCCCACTTTATCTCAAAATCTATGTAGATTTGACATTATTTCTCACGCTCCTTAGCACGTGCCTTTTACATCAACTGATGCTTTTTTTTTTTTTTTCTCTAGATAATAGTCTATACAAAGATTAATGTTCATGATAATAGAGCTAAATATTTTGTTGTCATGAGGTCAATTTATAAAACATTCAATTTTTTCATAGTTATGTTAAAAAACACAATTTTATGTCACAGACATCAAATCTAGGTTGCCAAAAATGTCGCAGCCTCGTAAGCTATGGAGTGAGAATGAATCTATAAAATTCATAGATTGAAATAATTAGGAATATTGGCTAGTGTTGAAGATCCTATATCTCTATCTTGATTCCTTACAAATGCTTCACAATTCAAATATAAGAAAAATGCTTACTTTGTAGACAACATCTTTGTACTCTAACATTTTGGGTTGTGATCTTTGTGATTGTTAAATTTCAAATTATTTTCTACGTAGACACAAATTTTATAAGTTATTGTTAAATGATAATATATTTTGGGATAATGATGTGTCTTCTACCTATCAAACTACAAAAACCTCACTAAGAGGTGAAGTGCACCAACCTAAAGAAGATAACAACCTATAATATCTCTAATAGAAATAACAACAAGAGGAAATGGGGAAAGCAATACCTTCTTAGGAAGAAATGGATTAATTTTATTATGAGGGATAACTAGCCTTTATATAGAACTACAATAGGTCCACACAATATGAAGAAATATTAAAAAACGCATTTACTCGACACAAGGGTTGAAAATTTTCATCTACAAGAATACACTCAAGTTAAAATAGAAACTTGGAATATAGGATAATTCTTTTAAGGGTTGGATGTTGAGTTGGAAGTCATTGGTAAGGTTGGTTCATTCTCCTTGGGGAGGATTGAAAGGACATATCTATTGAAATCTATGTTAGGTGTTTCATTGTTGAGGAAATAAACCTCCTTGGGGAGGTTACCTTAGCTATAATCTACATTAGTTAGTCCTAACTTAGTTTGAAATCATCCTCAATTTCCTCTAAACTTAAGAATTAGACCATACAAGAGGATGGTTGTAAGTGCTTCAAGTTACCCCAATGATCTATAATTGATATGAAATGTTGATTTTAGGATATTGTAGATATGTAATAGTTCATAAATGTTTCTATTGGATACCTAGGGAGGAGCTATGTTAGGGTGGTAGAGAATAACACGCTAATGAGATAATCCAATGTCAAAGTTCTGTATAACCATGCAGATAAAAATAAGTAGAAGATGTCACTTGTGTGAATCCATGTTGGTACCCAAGTTTTTAGGGAAGTTGTGCATGTTCCACAAGTCAATATTGTGTGCGTTCACATGAAGATAAATTGCACGGAGCCATGAAGGATCAACATCAGCTCCAACTAAAGGAATATATGTTAAGAACCAAATATGAAAATAACATAAAAACCTTAGAATAAGTACTCAACGCCTTGACAAAGAGAGAAATTCAGATAATAAATCTCTTCGAGGGGGAAACCTTGTTATATATCATATGAATTCACAAATACAAGATGATTTCAAATGAAGAGGTCTCCTTGGTATATATAGGAGACTAGGAGGTACAATTACAACTAATGTCCCCAAGCCGACATAAATAAAATAACAATACTAATGTAATATACCCCAATTAAGGGGTATTGTGCCATGATTTAGGGCTTAACATGCCCCTCCCCTTTAGAAAAGGTTTTTCCTAAATGCTTGAGTAGTTATGGACAATTCTATTTAAAAAACTCATCTTCCCACGTGGAATATTCAACAAGTAGTTTCTTCTACTTAATGAGATACTCTGAAATTGATCTATTCCTTAGCTAGAGAATTCTTGTGCGAGTGATAGCTTCAGGTTCCAATATTATTTTTCCTTCATGTTCAAGTTCTAGAAATATAGTTTCAACTGGGATCTTGTCACCTATAACCTTATTTAAGAATGAAACATGGAAAATTGTGTGTACTCGTGAATATGTAGGCAACTCCAACGTGTATTCCATACTACCAATATTTTGAAACACATTATAAGGGTCATATTACTTCAGTGATAATTTATTATCCTTATTATATTGATTGAGGGTTATCTCTTTGTATGGTTGTAGTCTTAAAAATACCTAATCCCCTACTTCAAAACTTCTTTCACTACGATGTTGATTTTCTTGTTGTTTCATGGAATTTTGTGCCATGGTCAAGTTGTCCTTTAAGAGTTGGAGAAATTGTTGTTGATACACAATGTCATATTCCACTAATTGAACCTTAGTTTTCTATTTTAGAGAAGTAGTGATCAACGGTGGGTGATATCCATAAAGTTCCATAAATGGTGCCATTTTTGTTGTAGTATGAAAGGAAGTGTTATACCACCATTCGTCTAAGGGTAACGACTTAAACCATTGTGTTTGTTTATTAGTGACAAAGCCACAAAGGTATCCTTCCATAAAAAAATTTACTATATCAGTTTCTCCATTAGATTGAGGATGATAACATGAGCTATGAGCCAATTGAGTACCCAAACAAGAAAATATTTTTTTCCAAAAAATTCCGGTGAAGATGGGATCTCTGTCACTTGCAATAATCTTTGGGCTTCCATATAGTTTTTGAACTGTCTCGATGAATGTGGTAGAAACTGTACTAGATTTGAAAGGATGAGAGATTTCACAAAAGTGTGTGTACTTGCTAATTCTATCAACAATCACCATAATGACACTCTTTCCTTCAGACTTCAGTAACCCTATGATGAAATCCATGGAAACCTCCTCCCAACGCTAACCTAGAATGGATAATGGTTGTAAAATACCTGGGGTCTTAATTGTCTCCACCTTATCTTTTTGGAAAACAAAAAATTCTTCCACAAACATTTGAACATTAGTTTTAAGGCCATCCCAAAAAAATTCCCACTTGACCCTGTGATAGGTTGTCAAAAATCTTAAGTTCCCTCCTACCGAAGAGGTGTGCAATTCCAAAAGTACCTTTTGTTTGAGTTGGGAGTTCTTACATAAATATACGTGATATTTGTACCATAGTGAATCATTTTTCCATGTAAATGTATCAAATGCACTGGAATCCTACTGCAACCTTTGAATGAGATTCCACCCTTCTTTGTCACTCTTCCATTGGTCCCTTGATTCTGTTATCCAAGAAGGTTGCATGATAAAGATAGCACAGAGAAATTACTCAACATATTCATCCTTTCTTGAGAGTGCATTTTCCACAACATTTTTCTTCCCTTTTTTGTAGATGATTTGAAAGTCATAACCCAACATCTTGGTCACCCATTTTTGTTGCTCCTATGAAGATAGTGTTTGTTCCAAGAAGTATTTAATATTGTCATGATCTATTTTGACCTTGAAGTGCCTACCTATTAGGTAAGGGAGACATTTCTTCAATGGATGTAGTATTTCCATCATTTCCTTCTCTTAAATGGGTTTGTGTAAGTCCTTTCCCTTGAGTGTCTAACTTTAAAAAGAAATGGGCCTTCCTTCTTGCATTAGAACAAAACTAATTCCATTTCCCAAGGAATCACATTCGAAAATAAAGGTTTTTGTGAAGTTTGGTGTGGTTAAGACAAGAGATTTTCACATTGCCTCTTTAAGTTGTTAAAAATCTTGAGTTTCCTCTCGAGTCCATGAAAATGCATCCTTTTTAGTTAATCTAGTTAAAGGTGCTTCTATTCTTCCATAGTTCGAAACAAACTTGTGGTAGTAACCTGTTGAACTCAAAAACCCTCTAAGATTCTTCAATGGTTTGGGATTCAACTAGTACATCATGGATTTAATATTGTTAGGGTCTACCTTGACACCTTCATGAGATACAATATGACCCAAATACTCTACCTCCTTAACCCCAAAGAAACATTTGGAAGATTTGGCATATAGTTTTTTTCTCCTTTAGTAGTTGTATCACCCTTTAAACATGTCTAACATGATTTTACCAAGACTTTCTATAGATTAGTATATCATCAAAAAATACTAACACACATTTTTGAAGGAAGGGATTGAAAATGGAATTAATCAACCCTTGGAATGTGTAAGGTGCATTCGTAAGGCCAAAAGGCATGACAAAAATTTCATAATGGCCTTCATGAGTTCTGAATGTTGTTTTTATGATATATTCTTCCTCCATTATAATATGATGGTACCTTGAATGGAGATCCAACTTTGTTAAGTATATTTCTCCATGTAGGTCATCTAACAATTCATCAATGATGGGATTGTGAAACTTATCTTTAATGGTGATCTTGTTGAGATCTCTATAATATGGACACATACACCATGATCCCTCTTTCTTGAGTACCATTACCACCATTGCATAGTAATAAATTTGGTTATGTATAATAATTCCAACCTATAATATTTATTCAACCATACACTCAATTTCACTCTTTTGGGCATGAGGGTATATGTAATTCCTGACGTTAGGAGAAACACTCCCGAGAATTAAGTGAATAGCATGATCATGATCGTAAGTGGGAGGAAGAAACCTGGGAATATCTTCAAATACTTTGGAATTCTTATCAATGATTCCTTCGAGATCTAGGGGAATAGATGGCTTAGATGTTTGAAAATCTAGTGAGCATAGTTGTACAATTACACCTTGATGCCTCTTTTTCAATAATGTTTTTATGCCATTAGAGCTTACCACCTTACTGGGTTTCCCTATGATACCCCTTAACTCAAATTCCTTTCCTTCCAATGAAAATTTCATGAAAAGTTATTGAAAATTAAAAGACACTATTTCTAAGGATGGTAACCATTGGACCCCTAGTATGACATTAGCACCACCCATGGTTATATAAATCATTGGACTATTCATTACATATATCCCCATAGTAAGATTCATCTTATGGCATTTTCCTGAGCAATTGATAGTTCCTCCATTTTCAATCATTACTTGAGACTCTAGCGTTGGATATATAAAGCAATTGATATATTTGGATAATTTACAGTGAATGAAATTGTGAGTACTACCATAATCAATTAACACTATTACCTTTTTATTTTTGATATATCCTTCAATATTGAGGGTTTGAGGATTGCTAATTCCATCAAATTCATGACATGATATGGTGGGATTCATATCTTCAGAGTAAATCTCTTCTACATATTCATCTTGAGATGGTTCTTGTTATTGTTCTTGTTCTTCTTCCTCTTCACAATCTATGTAGAATAATTTCTTCTCACTGCACTTATTTTCCTTATTGTACTTTCTGTCACAATTAAAACATAAACCTTTTGCTTTTATTTCCTCCATTTTTCTAGATTTCAACCTTGTAGGTTGAGGTGATTTAGAAGAAGCAACATTATTATCTCGATAGATGTTAGGGGTGGTCCTTCTAGTAGCCATAGCCAAATTTTTACTCTCAACATTTCTTGCCACCCTGAACGCATTCTCCAATGATTTGGGTTCCCAAAGGAGAACCTCATTTTGAATGATATCATTTAAAGTTCATATGAAGAAATCAACTAGGTTCTCATATGAATATTTTTTACCTTTATATTCAATATTTGGAAGTTCTCAATGTTCTCCCCAACTAAACCCTTTTGCTTGAGATTTATCTATTGGCTGAATAAGGTATTGATCCTTGTATCCTCATAGTGTGCTATCATTTCTTCCATGAAAATTTTCCAAGTGACAACTGATTTGCGAGAAAAAATCCATCGATACCACACAAATTGATTAGGTTCTAAATATAAGGATGCAATTTGTACCTTTTGTGTGTGTGGAACATCATGTAGATCAAAGAACTACTCCATCTAGAGTATCCCTATGATCGGATCCTTGCCATCAAACTTTCTCATATTGATCTTAGGAAAGTGGTTGGTCTTCAACCCAAAGCTGGAGTTTCTCCAGTCTTGATTAATCCTCCTTGTGTCCTCATATTGAATTTTAAGGGATACATTGTCACATTCAGGTGGCCTCTCTATTAACAACTTTTTCAACCCTTCCATGATCTCCCCTTTTAAGCCATCCATATTAGTATCCATCATCACTTCTAGATTATATTCAGTTGAATGCATCATCCTTTATAGTTCATATTTTGTTACTCCCTTCTTTTGTAAATCATCTATGTCCTTGCGCATTTATTCACCTTCATCAAGAGTCCAAGTAGGAATTTATGAGGAATTATTTGGTGTAGAAGTTCTCTTTTTTGGTGGCATGTTGGCCAAGTATCACTGATATGTAGGAATTCCTAATTGGCTTAGGCAGAGGTCCTCTTAGACAAGGGAGTGCTAGGTGTTATAGATCTCTGATATATGTGAAGGGTCCAACAATAATACTTGCCCCAATATCTCAGGGAACTAACTAAGGATGGTTGACCATGCCCTTAGTCATACTATCTGACTACCCAGGTATTAGAGAGTGATCTCCCCAAGTGTTGTTCTTGGTGTACTATATCAACAATAAGGCCAAATGGTTTACTCTATTGGCCTCAAGATTATAGGGGGTCTCCCTATATACGCCAGGTATGTGGGAGATCAAATATGTATTAGTGTATTCTGATGTGCCACAGTTCAAAAGGGTCCTTCCGATATACTCTAGATACGTGGAAAAACCACACTGTCCCTGGGTTGTAGAGCTATAAAGTAACAAAAGTACTACATTTAAATATGTCGGAATATGTATGTACCTAAAAATCCCTAATACTCTCCCAATTTTGTTTTATACTCCTTCTATCCCACCTTATTCCACTTTTTTAGTCACCCCAATTGGATCTTCTAGTCCAAAGATATGCAAATTTCCAAAAAACAAACGCACCTTTTAAAACACTAATTTGGATACTGTTATGCTAGATGACCTTTATTATGTTCTAGATCTGCAATTTTGGCCCGTCTGAGTCTAAAAATCCATCCTAAGGTATCCTGATGTGCCTTCTTTCCAACCCCATAGGTTAGACCAAGATTGGATTATGAAAGATAATTTTATGATAACTTTCCCAAGACATTCTTATTTTTTTTTCCATTTCAGAAGAGTGAACTTGTACAGACTTCCATGTGTCACTGTCTTTACTTTACAAGTTGAAATTTGTACCAGTAAAAATTCGATCTGTACCATAATCAATGGAATGGGCCCTCATAGACAGGGGAGTGTCAGGTGCTATACATCTCTGATATATGTGTAGGGTCCAACAATAGTACTCGATCAATATCTCAGGGAACTAACTAAGGAGGCTTCACCATTCCCTTAGTCGTACTATCTGACTACCCAGGTATTAGAGATTGATCTCACTTAGTGTTGTTCTCGGTGTACTATATCAACAATAAGGCCAAATGGTTTACTAAATTGGTATCAGGATTATAAGGGGTCTCCCTATATACGCCAGGTACATGGGATATCAAATCCATATTAGTGTTTTCTAATGCGCAACTATTTGAAATGGTCCTTCTGATATACTCTAGGTACGTGGAAGAACCACATTTCCCCCAGGTTGTAGAGCTAAGAAGTAACGACAACCTACATTTAGAGAAGTCAAAATATGTTTGTACCTAAAAATTTCTAATATTCTCCCAATTTTATGTGATAGTCCTTTTATCCCACTTTATTCCACTTTTTTAATCACCCCAATTCAATCTTCTAGTCAAAACACATGCAAATTTCCAAAACACAAATGTACCTTTTAAAACTGTGATTTGGAGATTGTTCTGCTAGCCGACCTTTATTCTACTGTAGATATCAATTTTTTTCCCTTTTGAGTTTAAAATTCCATCCTAAGGTATCTCAACATGTCTTCCTCCCAACCCCATAGGTTAGACCAATATTGGATTCTCCAAGAGAATTTTATCATAACTTTCCCAAGATGTGTTGATTGTTTTCCTTTTGAAGAGAGTGAACTTGCCTAGACTTCCACGTGTCACTGTATTCACTTTAGAACTTGAAATTTGTACCAGAAAAAATTTAGTTTGTACCATAACCAATGGAATGGGTCTCACTCAATTTGGAGGTATGTAGCTTTAAAAATAACAATTTTCCCAAGAACACTTGTTTTAGATTGAGATCTCGACTAACCAAAAACTCTAATTTCCTCAGAGAATAAATTTAATATTACATAGAATCAAGGGATTAAATTTGTAAAAGTTATACTTCACTATTCCTCCTTTGTACTGTAAAACTTTCAAAACCTGAAACAAAGGAGAAAAAAATTGGGAGCGAAATTCCAAGAAGACTTGTTTTAGACTAGTTTCAGGACTAGTCAAGAACCCTAACTTGAACATAATGTATATCCAAACATATAACGAAACAAGATATGAAATTAATATCCAAGTTATCCTTGTATGTATCCTATACACCATAGAAATTCCATATCCTGAAACATTCCTGGAACAAAGTTGTAGTGACAATTACAAGAAGACTTGTTTGAAGAAGCCAATCCCGATAATTATCTAGCTCTGATACCAAATGTAAAGAACAAAATATCAAAATAACATAAAAACCTCAGAATAAGTACTCAAATCGTTGAAAAAGAGATAAATTTAGATAATAATCATATTCGAGGGGGAAACCTCCTTATACATCATATGAATTCACAAATACAAGATGATTTCAAATGAAAAGGTCTCATTGGTATATATAGGAGACTAGGAGGTGCAATTACAACAAATGGATCCAATCCGACATAAATAAAATAACAATACCAATGTAATATGCCCCAATTAAGGGGTAATGTTCCACAATTTAGGGCTTAACAATATCACATGTGCCAACCCAGTTTTTCACTACGCACAAGGAATCAAGAAGAACATCACATGTAGAGAATATGAGTGTATCTTTGGGAATATTTTGTAATAAAGTATGATAAAGACCCAAATGATCATGGGAAAAGGCATGGATGAGCTGGAAAGTTAGTTATTATTTCCACACTCTAAGAAGATTCGGGGACTGCATCCAGAGACATAAAGTGGATGGATATTTTGTTCATTGAAGAGAGTGGAGCAGAGTCATTTGATTAAGGAGGGAATAGAGTCTTGTAATATAAAGTTCATGACTATAACTGAGAGTTGACTGGAATAGAAAATATAGAGTTCCATGTTCAGTTTTTTCTATGTCTTGGATGAGTCTGTAATAGAGTTAGAATAGTGTAGGAATGAAGGAATGAGATGAGATTTCATAGTGCAGTTTGATGCAATGATTGTTGTATGAGTTTAGAGCGCATAACATAGTTATGTGTTATGGGTTTTTGTACCTATATGCATTTGAAGCTAAAGAATGAAATACAAAGTACTTTCTCTCTATAATATGATATGTGTGTTATGATTTGGATGTATATCTATTCTACTTTTCAATAGTTATTACATTTTTCTTTAGTTATGGGTGAATGAATGTGTTTATACCCAAGAGGATTCCCTATATGCAATGTCCCTTCTCACCAGAAGCAATATTATTGGTCTATGTGATTCTCACAGCATCTCGAGTGAGACCTTATTCGATCTTAGACTGAAGATTGAATATGTGGATGCGTTGGTGTTTTTTTTGGTCAATATTAATAAACCTTGGGTTTTAAACCCCCTAACGAGGAGAGTGGATATAACACAAGCCAACAAATGGTTTCATTCATGGGACTCTAACAATTTCGTATTGCATGATGAAGGGAAAAAATGAGGTGCAATCAATCTTGGGAGGAAATACAAGACTGGTTATATGAGAAGGAATATGATTTTGGATGACAAAAAACCAAGAACCCGATAACCAATGTTGAAATATGGAAATAGAGGTATATCTATATAGATTTGCATGAAGTTTTCTTTATGGAATTTCCTTCTTTGTTGATGAATGGTTGAAGAAGTTGGAAACCAAGAACCACTACTATGGGACTAAACTATAATCAATAAACCAAAATATATGGATAATAAGTGATCTCAAGAAATCAAATTATAGATCGACCAAGTAAATATAGGACATATTGTTGAGTTTTCCATCAAATACAATGATTCTTTTAGAGAGGATAAAATAAAATTTGTGGAAAGCCCTAAAAAAAAATCGTTGGAAGAAATTCCCATGTGGATGAAGTTGTTGTTTGTAGGGAAGGGGTTGATGCACATGGAGCCCAATAGGATTGTTGAGTACACCCCCTTTTGTAGAGAAACAAGGGATTGAAATAAGGGGGGAAGAGAGAAATAAAATGGATCCAATGGGAGGGATACAAAATATGATGAGATAAGGTGATAAGAGAATGGACCCATAAGACAAGAAGAGAACAAGATCCAAGAGGTTCATAAGAAGAGTTGAGATCAGTAGGAAAGTTGAATAGAGGAGAGAAAATAAGATAACAAAGGGTTAAGGATGTGGAGTGGGACCCAAAAAAGAAAAAAACGAGACTACACTAGGAGTATGTGTGGGGGATAGTGTTGTGCCAAAAATGAGCACAAAGGAACATAGGTCATCGACAAGACACGCCGTTAGGAGTAGGATATCAAGTGAGGACACCAGGAGTAATGGTAGTAGTGTTATATAAGATGAAGTCAGGTCCCCTTGGATGTTAAAATATGTAGTTACCTCAGAGGAAGATTAGGCACAATGTTTTGAGTCACCAAATTTTCATCCTTTTTACCATTATTTCACATCATTTTCCTTGACTTTTAATTATTTATCGCTTTTGGTAACATTATATTAAGTCCATTTTCATGATTTATGGGGAATTAGGTTCAAATTTTTTTCAAATGCATTTATTTTAGTATTTTAAGTCAATTTATGATGAAATATTAGAAAAATAACATGTTCTCACTTAACCTTCAAATTTGGGTTAGTTTGGTGATGATTGTAGGTCAAATTAGAGTTTGCAACAATGCTTATTTTTTCCAGTTAGCTCCAAATTCGAATTTCATCTTCAACCATTGAATATTTTTCATAGATTTGTATCATCATAGATTATCTTGGATGTGGAAAAAATATTCGACCATATACAATATTAGTCTGATTTGTTTTGAATTATTAGCAAAGATGTTGTTCATTTACTAGTTGGTTTTTAGTTTTTACTTACTAGTAAATGGTTGTAACCACATGAGAGAAAGGTGGATATGAATTTATTAGTTTCTCAACTTATTCTTAAATCAAATTATGTATAAATAAGGGTTCCTTCTCCATTCCAAGGGGAGGACTCTTTGACCATATGTCCAACTTGATCATGGAGTGAATAAAACATCTTAAGAATTCTTCCATATGGATTGTAAGTTTATAGTTTCATTGTGTTTTATTATTTGATATAGTTTATGATGTTGTAGAGTAGTTTTCTACCTTTTCCTTGGGAGAATTGAGCTCACTCTACCATGGTGGTCTATTATTTTATTCAATAGAAGTGTGTTTATTTTATGCAAGTTATTTTTCTCTTTTTATCAAAGCATTAGATAAAATACAATGTTTATGTCATTTGGTTCCAATATAAAACATTTATATCTTGGAGATTTATTAATGATAATGTACTGTAGTTTTTAAAGTATTGTTTGTAGGGTGTGTGGATCGATCCTTTGTTATTTCCTCTATATTTCTTTTCGTTTCATGATTGAGTTGTTTTGAGTGGAGACAAATCTCATTAGGGGTTGAACAATAAAATAGAGTTTGATTATGTTATGTGAAATTTGTGTGCCTCACAGTGACAGAAACATTTCATGTTCCCTTGAAAACCATGCATTGTTATCTCATTTTCTTTTTGAAATTGCCAGTGTGTGAAGTAGAATGACATTTTATATTCTCTGTTTGTTTTTGTAATTACAATAATAGTCTCAATTGAAGGTGGGAATGATATTTCCTATAATAATTTCATACATGAACACTTATAAAGTGCTTGAGTGAAAGATTCTAGCATGTGTCAGCAGAGCACTTTCTGGTTTTCCTATCAAATAAACAAGTTTCTTGTGATTTAGTAGGAGTATAGTTTCATTTTGTTAAGTCAAGAGTGTTATTTATTATATATTATATAATCATTATTTTCCTATTCCCTACACATACATTGTTGGCATATCTAAGCTCATGGCCCTGAATTGATGGTTTAATGTTCATAATTTATGTATATAATTTGATTGACATTTTTGGCGCCATTGTTGGGGAGATGCTACAAGGGATGAGAACTTTTGTGGCTTATTTTTATCTCCTATTTTAAATTATAGAGTTTTTTTGCATTTGAATTATTTATTTAAAGTACTATCATTTTAGATATGGTGGAATAGTGAACAGTAAGATGCAAAGACATATTTACCTCAAAATTTTTGAAGAGGTTCTATCCCGACGCATTTTCTTTGGTGAGTCTTCTATTTGAATTGGTTCTAAATATATGGTAGTTTTGCATTAATAGGTATATATATAATATTTGTTTATTTAGGCTGTTAAATAAAATTAGATATATTTCTTCATAAATCATTTCAGTCGTTTTCTCTCGTGGTGTAGTATGTAACGATCCTCCTCGTTACAATGACAAACCTCTTATAACAAGTGCAATTTTTTATTTTTTTTTGTGTGTGTGTGTACAAGGGTAACAAGGCATTATACTCTATGCCACCACATGATGATGAATCATGATGTATGAAACTGTGATATCAAGATAAAGATCTAAGAAGCACATCAACATTTGTCAGTAAAGAGCAATAATCAACCAACAAAATAATAAGACTGACTACCCGCCCGTCCTACTCTGCAATGGTTAGGACCTCCAAGATACATAAGCAACGCTCAAGCCTAGGTTCCCATCGATTTTAACGATTTAAGGTCTCAGGGTTGGCGAATTTTCTGAGGAACATGGAGGTTTCTACATCCCACCCGACACAAGCAGACCCAACAATTAAATTTTTACTACCAGGTACAACAATAATTAATGAACATCCACGTCCTCTATGGAAAGCGCAAGTCAAAAGGACTCCGACAACAACCAACCAAAATTAAGACAAGGCATTATCTATAACTCAAGTTGGCATTAGTTACTGATCAATTACTCCAATTTAATTTCCATTAGTCGTTGAGTTACCAACCCAACCTTAAAAATAATGTACATTTAATTAATTGCAAAATCCCCATTTACTAAATCATATTAATTAATTATACTTAGTTTCAAGGACCTTACATTTTATATGTTGTCAATAACATTACAATAAATTAACCATATCATTACATTTCATATTACAATAACAGTGCAAATAAACTAACAATGATCTTACATTTCCTATCTTATCAAACACTAACATTGCACTTTATTTATCTTGCAAGAACCTTACATTTATATATTCAAAAACAATATATTCAATGACCTTAAATAACATTTCAAATAAAATAACGACGATCTTACATTTCATATGTTATCAACCACTAACATTGCATTTATTTATATTGCAAGAACATTTCATTTACATAATTCAAAACAATATATTATAATTACTTATTTCATAAACAAAATATTCAATGACATTCCCTTACGTATTACAATAACCATATCATTGTATCAAGACATTTGCACCTTACTAACCTAATTGATGTCATCATTAACAATAAAAACTAGCTGGAGTGAGTGCATGCCAGACCAAAAGGGGAACTGATGCGTGCATGCCAGAAATCATGCCTCAAATTGGCAGCCATCAATGGCAGCAGTCAGAGACCAAAATCAATCTGCAATTTCTAAATTGGCAACTGACGAAATCCGAGAATCAATTCGGCAATTTCCAATTTAATCCAAATCGAATCTTACCAGCCTTTAACCTTGATAAGGAATTAATTAAATGATGTGGAAAGTTACTTCCAAGAGTTAGTAGGGTTGGGTTGTCAAAGGTTAAAGGAAATTACTGTCATCTGTGGCAACGAGGTTTACTAAAATAAAAGATAATTTCTTGTCTTTTCCAACTTAGAAGGCGCAATCAGTAATTGGACACGCTCTCAAGACAGGGTACACTCTCTATGCAGGCAAGGGTGGAAGGGTTCTCTCACAAATTCGGGTGGCTATAGGATTGTGTTTATAGAGTGGTTACCTAAATGGAAGTGGCAGGCACCATCCTATGCAACAAGGGTTAAAAGGCTAGTAGCAACGAGAGTGGTGAAAGGAGAGTCATAAAAACTCCATTGCTTAGATTACAAGGCCAAAGTTGACCGTTTAAATCACCACACGCAGCGCGTAGGGGAACAGGAACAAAGTACTACAAGGGAAGAAAACACCCAACAAGAGTGTTATGTTCACACCCAGCATACACGCGCAGTGACAACTGTTAAAAGAAGTCAACGCAACCACTAGAGAAAGGACCTGTGCAGGAGGCATAGGGACACCACACAACCTATTGACGCTGGCAGAAGGTGAGTTGGGCATTGATCATCGAGCCTCATCTCCATCATATCCAAATGTACCACCAAGTCGTATCAAGCATCGAGAACACAAGAGTCAAGTAAGGCATTGAGTACCAGAACGAAAAACTAGATCGAAAAATCAGAATCCAACTTACAAAAATGGAAGTGCCAGAATGAATTTTCCAGCACGAAATTTTAGAAACGAATTCTCAGAATTAATCTTACAAATATGAAAACTCCAGAATGAAATGCCAGCACGAAATTGCTAGATCAAATTCTCAAATAGTCTTATAAAAATGAAAATGCGAGAACGCCTATTACAAAATGAATTCAAATTTATAAATTTTTATTTCTATTTAATTAACCATGGTATTATCTATCTATCTATTACAGAACGATTCACCATTACATTACGAATTCAATTTTTTTTTATTATCAAAACTGGCATAGGAAGTATATATATATATATATATATATATATATATATAATCTATTTCACATCAACAACTCGGGGAAAAAACTGCCAGCAATCCAAAAGGGGATGGGTTCCAGAAACGCTATACCAAACAAAACAAAAACCATGTTTGGGAATCTTGCATCGCAAACAACGCTATTAATATGACCTTTGGAAAGAAAAACATTGCTTTGGTATTAATGAAAATAAATGCATTTTCACACCAAACAAAAGCCCGTTGACGCGAGGCTGAGGTCAGTACTGTGTATAAAAATGGGTGAGGAATGAACATGGAACTTGGATCTTGAGGTGTTCTGAGCCTTAATAAGCATTTCACTTTTCTTCTGTTTGGTGAAGTGTTTGAAGAAATATCTGCATGGCGATCAATGAGTTGTACCAACGATGATTTAACCTCATCACATCTCTTTTACAAGAAGTAACTGATGAGTTTTCAATTCTAGAGTGTAGATCTGTTTTCAATTCTAGAATGCAGATCATCTAACCAATACGATTAGGAGTAGATCTTACCACAGTCGTTGAGTGGCATAAGAAGGTACAACGAAAAGCTTCAATGAATTTTAACAACTATCAAATCGTTCAACAACCAGGAGTTTAAACATTCATTACCTAAGTTTTATCATTGCAATCATTGAAGGAATTTAGGAGTTTCGACAAGAGTTATATAATTTAAACAATCAGTTTACTTTTCCCATCACAAGCAGATTTAAGCATAAGTTCCTAATGCATTCTACTCTACAAAATAAATGAGCATACATTTGCCTTATCGCCCGCCTCGAATGACATCCGTGTGCTCCGTTCCGCTCCTGCTTGGCAATCGTCGAGACCTCACCGGTACCTCCCAACCAACACTAGGGGTACTTTGCTTCCCCCTTATCCCCCAGAGCGACAAAGGGGCCACATACTATCCAGATGGTATGTCTAGCTCCCAGCTCGCCTCACAAGGCTGAGCTATGACTCCTCTCTGAGCTGGGAAATCCCAACTCCCACAAGTAAATCAGTCAAGTTACTAATTCGGCAGTGTAACGTTATGCTAACAGCCGATCCCCTTCTTCCTTATCCTCCCTCTCTTTTACAGAGTTTTCGAACCTCCATCATTTCCCTAGATGTCATTAAATTTCAGTTTTAAAAGAAAAAATCCCATTAATTTCTCCTTCGTACAAGTTTCGTCCATCCCCCACGTTTCTCCATTAATTATTTTCTTTAATTAATTAACTATCTTATTTCCCTCACCCACTAGAGTTACTCCTAAAATCACTCCTAGGTGTCCCTAGATTCCCTTACAAGTTTTAAAGACTTTCCCTAAAATGAATTTGCTAATTTAGTTCAATTTAGAAGGTTCTTAATTGCAGATTCTTTACTAAGTTGACCTCCTTTCCCTAGTTTCCAAATTTTTATAATTTCCCTCTTTACCCTTTTTATTAGTGCTAAAAATGACAGTTGTGCAATTTAACCTCTTTTCCTTTTATTATTAATTTAAAATATTTTTTTCATATTCACAAGTTAAATAATTAATTTCTTATTTACCCTTTTTATTCATAGATTTTATTTAAGTTCTTACTCTCTTCATTTTACCCAAAAATTTATGTAGACCACAATTATTTCTTAAGTGGTTTTTATTTTAAACTTTATTAATTTTTTTTTTTTGAGATATTTTCTTGAGGGTAGACAAAATTTTACCCTTAGAGACGTTTTAGACTTAGAACTTAGATTCTGGACTGGGCAACATTTAATTAGGGGAGTTGTTTTTTTTTTTAATTCTTAATGTGTTAATTGTCTTAGGGTCATCTAGGTTCGTTCCTTTATCATCATCAACGTGACGTGCCCTTCAGGACGCACTAGGTGCTCCAAGGGTGCCACTCACCTCTTTTGTTTCTTTTGCACGACGTGCCCTTCAGGACGCACCACGTGCTCCAAGGGTGCCACTCACCTCTTGACTGATTGGTAGACATCAATAACCCCTGGAGTCAACACTCTTCCAGGTGAACTTGTGGGAGACTAAGGGATTCTAAGGAATAAGGCCCTCGTCTTATTGCGCACCCCTTAAAATCATCGTGAGCGACTGTCGCAGTCTGCCCTCATGGCATCGTAGGTCCTCTCGAACTAACTAATCATTAACCTACAGTTCGAGCGACGGTGGGAGTGCTAGTAGGCTGTGGTAGGGATGTTGTCCACACCTCTCCCTCAACCTCTCTGGTAGTCGTGTGTGACCCCTTTACTCCATATGTGAGTTTAGTCGGCAAGCTATCGTCAGCCTGCATCATCAACAAATCATGTCAGAACATGTCCACATCATATCATCATCTCAAATGTACTAATATCATAGTAAATCAATCAAACCCAAATAGCACAGTCCCTGACTCAATCCAGAGTCCAAGGGGTTCCATCAATGCCTCTGCATCCTCTAGGTCCAAAACCCTACACACTTAGAAAAACCAAGTCAATGGCACCTGTCTATGTCAATGTAGTGAGAAAAAATGTCATCTACCCATGACACATCATAATCAAATACAAATGTTTTAATATCATAATAATCCAGATCCCTTGCGAGCAAGTGTCCTCAAAGAATCAGTTTGCTCAGTGCGCTAGAGTGGGATGTTACATACACCCTCTCTTGGTCTAAACTTCATCCCGAAGTTTCACAATATAAATGATAAAATAAGTGTATCACTGTATCATATGTCTATCTATCAAACAAAAAAGGAAAATGTCAGCACATATCATATGAGTCCTCCCAAGTCGCTGAGTGCGGACTATAATTGTCCCACTGGACCTTGACCTGATCTATCGTTCGATGTTGTAACTGTCAAATGTGATGATCTAAGATGCGGACCGGCTCAACCATGAGCGCTCCCTCATCCAATACCTGCAAGGAACTCATGTCAATCACATGTGTAGGATCACTAATATAATGTCTCAAAACAGATACGTGAAAAACATCGTGCATATGCCTCAAAGAATCAGGTAAGGCTAATTGATAGGCCACGGGCCCCTTTCTCTCCACAATCTCGAAGGGTCCCATGAACCTAGGAGAGAGTTTAGCTCCCTTCCCAAACTTGATCGAACTCGTATGCGGTTTAACCTACAAGAAGACTCGATCATCGACCTCGTAACTACGGTCGACTCGGTGTGCATCGACATAAATATTATGTCGATCCCGTGCTTCTTTAATCCTTTGGCTTATGGTTTGCATTTGTTCTTTGATTTATTGGATTGATTTTGGTCCCACGAGGACCCTATCCTCAAGCTTATCCCAACTCAAGGGCGTTCGAAACGGTCACCCATAAAGAAACTTGAAAAGCGCCATCTTAATGGTGCTTTGGTAACTGTTGTTGTAAGCGAACTCCACTAGTGGCAAGAATTCTTCCCAACGCTTTTGTTGGTCCATTACGTACATGCACAACATGTCCTCCAAGGTCTGGTTCATTTGTTCGGTCTTTCCGTCAATCTCTAGGTGATACGTAGTACTAAAGTTAAGTTGGGTTCCCAAGGCCTCTTGGAAACTCATCCAAAATCATCCAGTAAACACCGATCCTCGATCGGATATAATCCTCTTAGGCATGCTATGTAGCCTCACAATCTCACTGATGAAAACTCTATCTATGTCAGGTGTTTCATACATAGTATGCATAGGAATAAACTGAGCACTCTTCATCAGAGTGTCTACTACTACGAAAATCGAGTCATGTCTTCTTGCCGTCAGTGGTAATCCAATAATAAAATCCATCGAAATAGCCTAACATTTCGATTCCAGAATAGCATGTGGTTGTAGTAATCCTGTTGGGTGTCTATGTTCAGCCTTTACCTGCTGACACTCTAGACATCTGGCCACATAGTTGACTATGTCGGCCTTCATTCCCTTCCAGAAGAATAACGGTTTAAGGTCTGCCCTCATCTTCGTGACTCCCGGATGAACCATGTAAACTTCTCTATGAGCCTCTCTCAGGATCAACATCCTCAACTCGTCATTTAGTGGCATGTAAATCTGACCTTTAAGCCTCAATAAACCATCGCCATCAAATGAAAATCCCTCATATCATGGTACCATCATTGTGTTTTGTCCAATAAAACCCTCGACCTCTTTGTACTAGTCATCGTCACGTTGTAAAGTTAGAATATTTTCACATAGATTCATATGAAGAGGTAACACTGAAAAGATGTGTGGCCTCTGACTCAAAGCATCCACCACTCGGTTCACTATTCCCTTTATGTAAGTAATCTCAAAGTCGTACTCGTTAAGCAATTCCGACCAACACCGTTGTCGCGCATTCAGGTCGCTTTGCGTAAAAATGTGTTGTAGTCCACAATGATCAGTCTTTAGTTCAAATTTTCATCCAACAAGGTAGTGTCTCCAAACCTTCAAGGCATATATGATGGCTAATAACTCCAAATCATCCGTCGTATAGTTTTCCTCATGCTTTTTCAGTTTCCTCGAAATGTAAGCGATCACTCGTTCATCTTGAATCAAGACTCTGCCTAAGCCTTCCTTGGATGCGTCTGTGCATACCAAGAAGTCCACGTCCATGTCAGGGACCTTTAGTATCGGTATTGTTGTCAACAATTCTTTGAGCCTTCGAAACGCTTCTGCGCATTTCTCCGTCCAAACAAACTTCATGTTTTTCTTCTGCAATTCCGTGATCGGATTTGCTATCTTCAAAAATCCTTCGATTAACCGTCGATAGTATCCTGCTAAAATCATGAAACTATGCACTTTTGGGACATTTTTCGGTGCATGCCATCCCATAATAGCCTCGACCTTTGCCAGATCCATGGCAATGCCTTCGTCAAAGATGACATGCCCTAAGCAGTGAATCCTCGATTGATAAAAAGAGCATTTGGACAAATTCCCATACAATTTGTGCTCTCGCAGACACTGTAGTACCAAGCATAAGTGCTCGTCATGCTCCTCTGTCATATGAGAGTAAATCAAAATATCGTCAATGAATACTTGGACGAACTTGTCCAAGTACTTGCGGAACACCCCATTCATCAAACTCATAAATACCCCTAGGGTGCTTGTCATTCCAAACGGTAAAACAATAAAATCGTAATGTCCAAACCTCATCTTAAAGGTGGTCTTAGAGATGTCATCCTCCTTGATCCACAACTGGTGATACCCTGATCACAAATCGATCTTGGAGAACATTGTCGCACCCTTCATTTGATCGAACAGATCATCAATTCTTGGCAAGGGATATTGATTCTTGATCATGGTCTTGTTTAGTTGACGGTAGTCAATGAAAAGCCTCCATGATCCATCCTTATTTCGTATGAAAATAACAGGTGCACCCCACAGTGACATGCTAGGATGTATTAGTCCTAAGTCTAACAACTCCTTTAGTTTCATTTTTAACTCTTGTAACTACGGGGTCGACATTCGATAAGGCGTTCTTGCTATCGGTTCAATTCCCAGTTTTAGGTCTATGGTAAACTCCAATTCCCTCTCTAGCGGCATCCCAGGTAACTCCTCTAGAAACACGTCTGCAAACTCTCTCACCACCAGAAGGTGTTCTAGACCTTCCTTTACTCCCTTCTTGTTTAACGCAAGGATCGCATAAAGCTTGCACCCCTTGCACATACTCTTCCATAGCTGTAAGGAAGAGATGAACCTTAGGGAAACTCCTTGGTTCTGGCCTACAATCACACGTCTCTATCCCTCGTCATCAACCAAGATCAACCATTTTGTCTTACAGTTGAGTATCGCCTCATGTGATTCCAACCAATCCATACCAATCACGACATCATAAGATCCTAGGATCGTGACGTATAGGTTGGCCCTTGTGACAAACTCTCCCAGGTTAAGGGCACAACCCATACCCTTTCCTCCAACCTCCTGATTGGCTCTCAAAGCCATCTCTACGAAGCTAAACTCATTGTGTTCGACTGCCTTTACCTTAATCCTTTTTAGCGTTGCACCAAAAATGAAACTCTTGGTAGCACCGAGACCTATCAAATTACTAAGAGTTTGGTCAGCGACAGTACCTGTTGTCTCGAGCACAGTCGACTGGTGCTCTTCCTGGCAGTTATACACCGCTACATGAATCCGATGGGCCTTTCCCATATCTCCCACGATAGTGGGTCTTTCTGATCCAGACGCTCTGTTCCTCTCCATAGGACAGTCGTGCTCGTAGTGTGGCTCCCCACATGTCCAACACCCCTTCTTCGGCCCAGTAGTCCTGGTACCCGAAGTAGAATATGATAGTCCACTGGCCTAGAACCCTAGTCTATTCTACTAAATAGGCCTAAACTGCTGCTGCTACGGGGGACGCTAGCTGCTAATGCTAGGGTCCCCGATAAGGTGTCTGCTGCTAAGGCGACGGTTGTCAGGGTGTAGTAAAAGTGGATCCCCTCTAGAAGCCATGATATCCCGACGTATGTCTCGCTGGTGTCTAGTGTTGCTTCGTTCCAAATGAAACCTAACCTACTAATCGCGCTGGAGTCCTGGTCTGACCCCCACTGATAAGATCCTCCTCTGCTATGAGGTCCTTCTGGATGGCATCGTGCAAGGTTTGGGGCATCAAAATCCTAACCTTTGCACGTAGGATGCCATTAAGGCTGAACACGAACCTGTTGACCTTAAGTTTCTCTGTGTTAAGGTGCAGAGCATAACTGAGTAGCTCCATAAAATGGGCCTCGTACTCGAGCACCGTACGACCTCCCTATCGTAAGGCGTTGAACTCATTGAGCTGACACTCAATGAATTCCTCTGAAAGTTACCTCTCTCGGAACCGTTCCTTGAATAGTTCCCATGACACGTCTTTGACGGCCATGTTCAACTGCGGTAGGAGCGTCTTCCACCATAGAAAAGTGCTCCCCTTCAGTTGAAAGATTGCCATGTGGACCTTCATGTTGGAGGTATAATCGTGAAGTGCGAAGCACATAGCCATGTTCTCCAACCATGCCTCGACAACTGTACCATCCGGGGCACCAAAGAACTCGGGAAATTTGACCTTCTCGAGTTCACGATGAATGCTACCAGTAACGGCTGGTGCGCTCGGTGGAACCTTAGCGGGGGACGATGCCCTAGCCTTATCTCCGTCCAAACGACTAATCAGTGCCTCGGACATGCGCTGAAAAGATCTCATCATCCCGACTACATCGCCAACTACTATCTTCTCCTGTCTGATAACCTACTTGTCTCCCTGGGGGTTAGACCCCTCAGGTGTGGATGCTACTGGAGGCATCACCTCCCCTCCCCTAGAACCTCATTGTCTGCCTCCACGACATCCTCTAACCATGATTACCTGCATGCACACAAGTCAACTCAATTAGCAATAGTATAATCAAATCATATCAATGAAATCCATAGCGATCCCAAGTCACGCGTTGAACCTCGCTCTGATACCATATGTAACAATCCTCCTCGTTACAACGACAAACCTCTTATAACAAGTGAATTTTTTTTTTGTGTGTGTGTGCGTGTGTACAAGGGTAATAAACATTATACTCTACGCCGCCACATGACGACGAATCATGACGCATGCAACTGCGATATCAACATAAAGATCTAAGACGCACATTAACATCTGTCAGTAAAGAGAAACAATCAACCGACAAAATAATAAGACTGACTACCCGCCTGTCCTACCCTGCAATGGTTAGGACCTCCAAGACACATAAGCAACGCTCAAGCCCAGGTTCCCATCGATTTTAACCATTTAAGGTCTCAAGGCTGGCGACTGTTCTGAGGAACATGGAGGTGTCTACATCCCACCCGACACAACCAGACCCATCAATTAAATGTTTACAACCAATTACAACAATAATTAATGAACATCCACGTCCTCTATGGAAAGCGCAAGTCAGAAGAACTCCGACAACAACCAACCAAAATTAAGACTAGGCATTATCTATGACTCAATTTGGCATTATTTACTGATCGATTACTCCAATTTAATTTCCATTAGTCGATGAGTTACCAACCCAACCTTAAAAATAATGTACATTTAATTAATTGCAAAATCTCCATTTACTAAATCATAATAATTAATTGTACTTAGTTTCAAGGACCTTACATTTTATATGTTGTCAATAACAATAAAATTACAATAAATTAACCATATCATTACATTTCATATTACAATAACAGTGCAAATAAACTAACAATGATCTTACATTTCCTATTTTATCAAACACTAACATTGCACTTTATTTATATTGCAAGAACCTTACATTTACATATTCAAAAACAATATATTTAATGACCTTAAATAACATTGCAAATAAAATAATGACGATCTTACATTTCATATGTTATCAACATTGCATTTATTTATATTGCAAGAACATTTCATTTACATAATTCAAAACAATATATTATAATTACTTATTTCATAAACAAAATATTCAATGACATTCCCTTACGTATTACAGTTTCCATATCACCGTATCAAGACATTTGCACCTTACTAACCCAATTGATGTCATCATTAACAATAAAAACTAGCCGCGGTGAGTGCATGCCAGAGAAAAAGGGGAACTGATGCACGCATGCCAGAAATCACGCCTCAAATTGGCAGCCATCAATGGCAGCAATCAGAGAATAAAATCAATCTGCAATTTATAAATTGGCAACTGACGAAATCCGAGAATCAATTCGACAATTTCCAATTTAATCCAAATCGCATCTTACTAGCCTTTAACCTTGATAAGGCATTAATTAAATGATGTGGAAAGTTACTACCAATAGTTAGTAGGGTTGGGCTGTCAAAGGTTAAAGGAAATTACTGTCATCTGTGGCAACAAGGTTTACTGAAATAAAAGATAAATTTCTGTCTCTTCCAGTTTAGAAGGCATAGTCAGTAATTGGGCACGCTCTCAAGACAGTGTACACACTCTTTGCAAGCAAGGGTGGAAGGTTTCTCTCAGAAATTCGGGTGGCTGTAGGATTGTGTTTATACAGTGGTTACCTAAATGGCAGTGGTAGGCACCATCCCGTGCAACAAGGGTTAAGAGGCTAGTAGCAATGACAATGGTGAAAGAAGAGTCATAAAAATCCAGTGCTCAGATTACAAGGCCAAAGTTGACCGTTTAAATCACCACACGCAGCGTGTAGGGGAAAAGGAACACAGTACTACAAGGGAAGCAACACACCCAATAAGAGCATTATGTTCACACCCAACATACACATGCAGTGTCAACTGTTAAAAGAAGTCAACGCAACCACTAGAGAAGGGACCTACGCAGAAGGCATAGGGACACCACACAGCCTGTTGATGCTAGAAGAAGGTGAGTTGGGCATTGATCATTGAGCCTCATCTCCATCATATCCAAATGTACCACCAAGCCGTATCAAGAATCGAGCACACAAGAGTCAAGTAAGGCATTGAGTACCAGAATGAAAAGCTAGATCTAAAAATCAGAATCCAACTTACAAAAACAGAAGTGTCAGAATGAATTTGCCAACACGAAATTTCAGAAATGAATTCTTAGAATTAATCTTACAAAAATGAAAACGCCAGAGTGAATTGTCAGCATGAAATTGCGAGATCAAATTCTCAAATAGTCTTATAAAAATGAAAATGCCAAAACGCCCATTACAGAACGAATTCAAATTTATAAATTTTTATTTCTATTTAATTAACATCGGTATTATCTATCTATCTATTACAAAACGATTCACCATTACAGTACGAATTCAATTTTTTTTTATCAAAAATGGCATAGGAAGTATATATATATATATATATATATATATATATATATATTTATATTATCTATTTCACATCAACAACTCGGGGCAAAAAACTGCTAGCAATCCAAAAGGGGATGGGTTCTAGAAACGCTATACCAAACAAAACAGAAACCCTGTTTGGGAATCTTGTGTCGCAAACAATGCTAGTAATATGACCTTTGGAAAGCAAAACATTGCTTTGGTATTAATGAAAATAAATTCATTTTCGCACCAAACAAAAGCCCGTTGACGCGAGGCTAAGGTCAGTACTGTGTATAAAAATGGGTGAGGAATGAACATGGAACTTGGATCTTGAGGTGTTGTGATCCTTAATAAGCATTTCAATTTTATTTTGTTTGGTGAAGTGTTTGAAGAAATATCTGCATGGCGATCAACGAGTTGTACCAACGACGAGTTAACCTCGTCACAACTCTTTTACAAGAAGTAACTGATGAGTTTTCAATTCTAGAGTGTAGATCTGTTTTCAATTCTAGAGTGCAGATCATCTAACTAGTACAATTAGGAGTATATCTTACCACAGTCATTGAGTGGCATCAGAAGGTACATCGAAAAGCTTCAATGAATTTTAACAACTAGAAAATCGTTGAACAACCAGGAGTTTTAGCATTCATTACCTAAGGCTTATCATTGCAATCGTTGAAGGAATTTAGGAGTTTCGACAAGAGTTATATAATTTAAACAATCAGTTTACTTTTCCCATCACAAGCAGATTTAAGCATAAGTTCCTAATGCATTCTACTCTACAAAATAAACGAGCGTTCCTTTTCCTTATCGCCCGCCCTGAATGACGTTTGCATGCTCCGTGTCGCTCCCACTCGCCGACCGTCAAGACCTCACCGGTAATTCCCAGCCAATTCTAGGGATACTCTGCTTCCCCCTTAGCCCCCTTAGCCACAAAGGGGCCACACACTATCTAGATGGCACGTCTAGCTCCTAGCTCGCCTCGCATGGCTGAGCTACCACTCCTCTCCGAGATGGGAAATCCCAAATCCCACAAGTAAATCAATCAAGTCACTAATCCAGCAGTGTAACGTTATGCTAACAGTCGATCCCCTTCTTCCTTCTCCTCCCTCTCTTTTATAGAGTTTTTGAACCTCCATCATTTCCCTAGATCTCATTAAATTTCAGTTTTAAAAGAAAAATTCGCATTAATTTCTCCTTCGTACAAGTGTTGTCCATCCCCCACGTTTCTCCATTAATTATTTTCTTTAATTAATTAACTGTCTTATTTCCCTCACCCACCTAGAGTTACTCCTAAAATCACTCCTAGGTGTCCCTAGATTCCCTTACAGGTTTTAAAGACTTTCCCTAAAATGAAGTTGCTAATTTAGTTCAATTTAGAAGGTTCTTAATTGCAGATTCTTTACTAAGTTGACCTCCTTTCCCTAGTTTCCAAATTTTATAATTTCCCTCTTTACCCTTTTTATTAGTGCTAAAAATGGAAGTTGTGCAATTTAACCTCTTTTCATTTTATTATTAATTTAAAATATTTTTACATTTTCACAAGTTAAATAATTAATTTCTTCTTTACCCTTTTTATCCATAGATTTTATTTAAGTTCTTAGTCTCTTCATTTTACCCAAAAATTTATGTAGACCACAATTATTACTTAAGTGGTTTTTATTTTAAACTTTATTATTTTATTTTTTTTGACATATTTTCTTAAGAGTAGATAAAATTTTACCCTTAGTGACGTTTTAGACTTACAACTTAGATTCTGGACTGGGCGACATTTAATTAGGAGAGTTGTTTTTTAAAAACTTCTTAATGTGTTAATTGTCTTAGGGCCATCTAGGTTCGTTCCTTTATCATCATCAAAGAGATGTTCCCTTCAGGATGCACTATGTGCTCCAAGGGTGCCACTCACCTCTTTTGTTTATTTTGCATGACGTGCCCTTCAAGATGCACCACATGCTCCAAGGGTGCCACTCACCTCTTTTGTTTCTTTTGCGTGACGTGCTCTTCAGGACGCACCACGTGCTCCAAGGGTGCCACTCACCTCTTGGCTGATTGGTAGACATCAATAACCCTTAGAGTCAACACTCCACCAGGTGAACTTGTGGGAGACTAAGGGCTTCTAAGGAATAAGCCCCCCACCTTATTGCGTGCCCCTTAGAATCATCGTGAGTGACTGTCGCAGTCTACCCTCATGGAATCGTGGGTCCTCTCGAACTAAGTAATTGTTAACCTACAGTTCGAGCCACAATGGGATTGCTAGTAGGCTGTGGCAGGGCTGTTGTTCACATCTCTCCCTCAACCTCTCTAGTAGTTGTGTGTGACCCCTTTACTCCATATGTGAGTCTGGTCAGCATATGTGAGTCTGGTCAGCAAGCTATCGTCATCTTGCATCATCAACAAATCATGTCAGAACATGTACACATCATATCATCATCTCAAATGTACTAATATCATATTAAATCAATCAAACCCAAATACCACACTCCCTGACTCAATTCGGAGTCCAAGGGGTTCCATCAAAGCCTCTGCACCCTCGAGGTCCAAAACCCTGCACACTCAGAAAAACCGAGTCAATAACACCTGTCTATGTCAATGTAGTAAAAAAACATGTCATCTACCCATGACGCATCATAATCAAAGACAAATGTTTTAATATCATAATAATCTGGATCACTTGTGAGCAAGTGTCCTCAAATAATAAGTTTGCTCAGTGCGCCAGGGCGAGATGTTACACAGTAAAAACCACTCCATCCACTAACACATTGGTAGGAAGATCTACAAGGATAAGGGATGCATCTCGAGGATGATTTGAATGAAGGATATGATATTTCTAAAGGAAAATCTAATGTAAGTAATATAATTTGTGAGAAAAAATCTTGTCCAAAATTGCATAATAGAGTGAGAATTTGTTACAAATTCATTAATGTACAATAAGTTTTCTAAAAAAATATGTTTAAGATTTATAATATGGGTATTATATATTTTTTGTATAATATACTCATAACATTATCATAGACAATATCACCAAGAATACCACACACCTAGGTCACGTTTTAGGAGAAAAACATTTGTTATTTCTTTTTTGTAGCAAATTGACATGGGAAACCTCTTAAAAACAAAGTTGGGACAATCAAGATTTGAGGGAATAAAAATGATACTTTTTCAAACTTGTTTTAGTGGAATATAACCCTTCAAATCAATATTATAATACAATTTGAATCACTCAATTTGGATCTCAAATGAAAAAGTTATGACGAAAACATTGATTGGATGTAGGGTAAGCAGATCAAGAACATAGTTAGAACAAACCTTGTTTGAAGGCCTAAATAGATATATATTAAAACCCATATATATGGTGTATTATATTATGAATATATTTTATAAAACAATTTCTATATCATACGAGAAAGTTGTGCCCAAAATACTAACTAACTATCCTAAATTTGTATTTCAGAAACTTTGTTTCTTGGGCTATCCCTTGACATATTAGACCAATCAATTATTATAGTATTCAAGACTTGTTTATATTGGAGATACCTACATGAATATAATTTAATATCCAATTCGAATCAATTCAATTTGACCTTTAACAGAAAATTTATGATCAAAATAGTGATTGTTGTTCTAGGTGGAAATTCGAAAAAAAACTTTGTCGTGTAGGTTGTTCCTAAGCAGATTTGGCATATCATATCATGGAATTAAAAAGAAATGTTTATAAAATAGATATACCTATTATATACCTCTTTCATTTGGATCTTTAATTGAACTCAAATCATACATCAAATGAATAAATTATCACCGAAATACTTCTAGGAGGTATCGACTGATAACCACTCCTCGATAGGTGAAAAGTGCATTTTGTTTTATTTATCTTCCTTGGATTTGTTTCATAAGAAATATTTGCCAATTTTGTTTCATATGTTATGGATGAATACAACTCATTCACCTGTCGTATTCCATGATCTCATGTTTTATTGTAGGAAAGTTCTAGTTTTTTGCAGGTCCCATCAAGATCGAGAAGGTCAATCTATGCACAAGTGATTTTCAAGACCAATTTTTTTTGAGAAGGGCATGTCATCCATAAATCCACATCAAAATAATACCAAGTATATACTAGTATCAAAGAGAATTCAAATCATTACCAATCACATCCATCATGTCGATACTATTAAACAAGGCCTTCCAAAATCCCACTATGTTATGGCATGTTGTTTATTTTCCCTCTTCCAAGCTTAACAATCCACCCATGTTCAAGTTCAAACTTCCATTTTCTTATGTAACCAATATTAAACTTTCCCATATTACTACTACTATCATATCATGAATCCAACCTATTTTCCCTTCACAACCTTAGCATGATTTCCTCTTTCATCCACCCCTTACCCATGAATAAAGTCTCTCAACTCACTCACATGTTGAGTTACCTCACTATTCCCTTTATTTTTCGAAATAAATTCCTACTTGATAGTGAACTTTACTTTTATCTATGGTTCTTCAAATAATTTTGTTCTATGCTCGTGTTGGATGATGTGGGATTCCTTAAGGCCCTCCTTCCAACGAATCTTGTCCCATCAACATCAACATCTTATTTTTTATCAAGGTTCAAGATATATTATAGTACCTTGGGGTTTGCATCGATCAATGGAAGGCTATCTCATTGACGACAATGTAAATAATTAATGTCCCCTAATTTTCATATTATGCAGGGGACTGAACTTCAACACATTCATTTGTACTTGTTAAAATGTATTATGGTACCTTGACACTCATTTTCATTAATGGTTATTTTTCTTGCATTGGTTAACGATATCCGCTAACAATGAGTAATCCAATGAATTCTTCCCATGTTCAACTTTGACACATTCATTCATATGGTTATAATTGTACTACAAGTTTGGATACAATTGAAGACTTTATGGTTTCGTATCACTAACAACAATTTACAACTTCCATATTTTACAAATAAAAAAGGTTAAGCTTCAATAGATTAGTTCAAGAAATGAAAAGGTACAAAGGTTCAAGTTTCATATCATACCCTATGTTCCTCCGGCTAAGAGAAAAAAAAATGTTATGTAGATCTGATTGTTTCAGATCAAATCCATGATCCATCATTAACAGCCAGAATATTTATCCATTATCACAAGATCTCTCAAATGAATAACCCATGGACTTCTAAGGTAGATGCAGGTATGTATTTTTCTAATATTTATTTAATAATTCATTTATTATATATGAAGTGTATTTGGGAAATTATTTGTTCCCCTTATACTTTCCTCACCACTCTCATATTCCCTTTCCTATTTTTCCCATTTTCTGAGGATGGAAACAACCTTCACTTGGGGAGGAGACATTCATATCTTATGATATTATAATATTATGTCGTATTTGACGCCATATAACATACTTTGTACCTTCATATGATGGTGATAAATGTGTTCTCCCATATGACTATTGTTATTCTTTTAAATACCTTCATTGTTTTTGTGTAACCCCTCATTGGTTTGCATATGAGAAAAACTTTGATATGGTGGTTGTAGGATGATTTAGATACAGTGTGGATTATTCAGCAGTTGTAAGATAGTTCATTCATTTATGTCATCAAACATTCCAACCATATACAAATCCTATAGCCATGGTGCAAATTCTGTAACTACGACATAGATCGTGTAACCACATTCATTGGTTTGCGTACCTATACTTCCCCAAATTCAAAACTGCCACTTGGAGGTTGTTCTATGCATATAGTTTATGGTTTGGAATGTATTGGATCCCAATAAACTCAAACTGGTTTCTCTAAGGAACACGGTGAAACAAAAATTCAAACTTGACAATTTTAGAATAGTCAAATCGGCTCGAGAGGCACTTTTTGCACATTGTTTGTAGGAAGTTGAGGCCGAACAAAAAAATTATAAGACATGGGTTTTGTGTAGAACATAAAAAAAATTGAGTGGTATGCGGGAAAGTTTTTAATAAAATTCACATGGATGGTTTTGTAAGCTTGTTTTAAAAGAAATTTTATGTTTTTTTACCATTTTGTGAAGAAAAACTAGAATTCAATCTTTTTTCAGATCAATATATTTTTCTCCTCAAAATGGAAATATGAAAATTTAGTAAGATAAATAATGATGAAGTACGCCATATCCAACTTGAATTTCTCTATTTGTATTTAAAAGGAGCTTGATGCATGTATTTTTGTGTTTTTGGGGCAACTTGGGAAGAGTTCCAAATTTTGCGAAGGACAACTGATAGAATTGCACAGATTCAGTCCAGGTATGGCATGTTAAAAGTAACCATTCATGAATATTTTCAAAACTCAGGGAAAGGTTTATTGGTTTGAAATGCATCAAAGAGTGACCATTATTATGGAGAATGTTATTGTTAATTTTTCACCATTATTATGGAGAATGTTATTGTTAATTTTTGAAATGATTTTACATATGTTTTAAGTAAAAAATTACACGTGTTAAGCCAAAATATGTACTTCTTCATCAAAGCTCTTATCCGATCTCAGATGTAGGAATACATGAAAATATTCACATACACTACCTCCAGCCCATGAAATATGGTAGGAAGGAATGTTCATGCACATCGGTGCATTTATTTGCTATTTTGTTTTATCAATGTATACTCTTTTCCAAGAGTATACATTGGTGAACAACCATCCTGCAGACGTTAGACAAAGTATATAGTATGGAATGGTTTAGTAGTTATTTCAAGAATGATTGCTCAGTTGTAATAGGCCTCAAGCGAATGTTTAATTAGGGTGCTATCAAAATGGATGTCTCTTTCATCTTATTATTTGGGTAGAATCTATTACAACAGTTAATCTATGTTTGGATAATGTTTATGATAAGTCACATATACGCTCAATACAGAGGAAAAAATTCTATCAACATCAATGCAACTACCACCAAAGGTGTTGATCTATTAATGTTTGTTCTTGAGGACAAAAATGTGCAGAAATATAGGTGGATAGAGTTTCCCAACATGTTAGAATACAAGTATTTGTCATGTTTTATTTTTATAAAAGAGAGTTGATGGAAAGTGACAACATCTCATGAAGAAATAGGTTGGGAAAGAAATAAAAGGATTTAGGATGAAAATCATAGAGATCAAATATGATTTGTTAAATTATTGAAACAATAATTTCCAACATTTTCTTTTTATTACATGAAAGAAAAATATTTGTGCATAATTGAAAATTTGTATTATGGGTTTTTTTAATTTTTTGTGGGTAAGCATCATAGTGGAATAAACATGCCTTCCAAAAATACATAGAATATTAATTTTTAATAAAGATTAGTTTTTTTGTCATTCCCATGCTGATTATTCTGACAACAATAAACAACATTTTGTTTTGATCATGTATGGCGGAAATTTATAGCAATTGTTAACAAATTGAGTGGGAAAAATATTATCACTTATTTATCACTGCACCCACAGTGGTGGCCACAAATACATGATGTACTTCCAATAATTTTTAAACATCATTGTGGTCTAGTTATAGGGAAGTTTTGTGGCATCATTGGGATTGTGATTGGCACACACTTATTTGGGAGAAATTTAACTAGCCCTTCACCTCCACACAAAAATTCTTAATTGAATCCATTATTAACATGAATGCATTGATATTTTTGCTAAAGGTGGAAGATTCTTTGTTGCAATCGAAAATATTTTGAGTCTAAGAAGTACGTGATACCACTCAATAACCAACACTCAAAGAGTTGTGGTGTCTTCCAACGAACCAACCACAAGAATATCAATTGAAAATCAAGATCAAAGGTAAGTGTTTCCACACAAGAACCAACACTAGTGAAACTTATCGTTTCCACACAACAACCAACCACAAATAGGTCAGTTCCCACTCATATACTTTTTAGATAAAGAAGACCCCATCACACAGTTCAGGAGAATCATTTGAAAGGTTGCATGAGGACATGAAATATGTTCATTTGGTGGGAGATGTTGATTCACCAAATTTCCATTCTTTTTACCATTATTTCACATCATTTTCCTTGATTTTTAATCATTTCCCGCTTCATGTAACATTATAATAAGTCAATTTTCATGATTTATGTGGGTTTAGGTTCAAGATATTTTTCAACGTATTTATTTTAGTATTTTAAGTAAATTTATGATTCAATATTATAAAAATAGCATGTTCTCTCTTAACCTTGAAAGTTGGGTTATCCTAGTGATGATTACAAGACAAATTGGATTTTTCAACAATGCTTATTTTGTCCACTTAACTCCAAATTCGAATTTCATGTTCAACCATTGAAGATATGTCATAGATTTGGATCATAATCAACTATATTGGATGTGGAAAGACTCTTGGACCATACACAAGACTAGTGTGATTTGTTTTGAATTATTAGCAAATCTTTTGTAATCATTTACTAGTTCATTTTTAGTTATTACTTATTAGTAAATGGCCACGTGAGAGAAAATTAGATTTGTTTTTATTAATTTCTTATATTATTCTCAAATAACATTATGTATAAATAAGATTTCCTTCTTCATTCCAAGGGGAGGACTCTTGGAGCATATGTCCAACTCATGATGGAGTGAATAAAACATTTTAAGAAATTCTTCCATATGGATTGTAAGTTTATAGTTTCATTGTGTTTTATGATTTGATATAGTTTATGATGTTGTAGAGTAGTTTGATACCTTGTTATTGGGAGAATTGAACTCACTCTAAATGGACCATGGTGGTATTTTATTTCATTTTATGAAATTGTGCTTATTTTATGCAAGTGTGCTTATTTTATGCAAGTTCTATTTCTCTTTTAATCAAAACATTGTTTCATAT
>ML778728.1:470913-482076 GCA_009831015.1 Picea engelmannii | reverse complement strand
ATCTCTTTGAAGGAGAGACATATGAAGTCAGATTTGATGAAGACAATTCATCTAATGAAGAGTGGTCAAAATTGATGCATGAGAAACATCTTATTGATGAGTTGTTGTTTGGTGAGAAGAATGGTCCACTTGCATACACAAATAGAGTGGAAGACAACTTTATTGTTGCGGAGAAGGAAGAGAAGGAAGATGAATAGGAGAAAAATAAAAAAGCTCTCTTAGAAGAGCAAAATGAAATGAGAAAAAATTGTTTTGATATTCTAATGAATGCTTTTGAGTGTGCAGGGTTTGCTAAGGAAGAATGTGATGTGAAGCACTTAGGTGAAGTGCCACATAAGTTTGATGAAGAATTAGAATTTATTGAGGAATGGATTAAAAAGACATATTATGATGAATGCAAAGAAACATTAGATTATGATGAGGACTGTATGGACACTGAAGAAGAAGACTGCATTACAGATATAGAAATTGAGTCAGTTTTTATAAAGTGGAGTCCTGAAGAAATAAAGTATTACTATGAGCTAATGTTGCAAGAGTCTGTTGAGCAGGACAATGCTGATTGTATCCAGAAATGGGAGCAACATATTTATGTGGAGTTGGAAGCATTTGCGAATATTAAAGACAAATGTTCTCAAGAAAATGCAGAAGTGTTGAGGACAAAGAACAATAATCAGAAGTCAAATTCCAAAATGCCGAGGAACAAAGCAAAAAGGGCTATGAAGTAGAACATAGTCAAGATGAAACATATATGGACTAGAAAGCCAAGGAAGAAGCTCCATCTACATCACTATCTAAGATCAAGAAAGGTCAAGATGAAATTGTTAATTTGTAAGCTTAGTTGAGACTGAGACCAGCAAGCATGTTATGTTCTGCTATATTATGTTTGGTAGAAAATCCATTTCTCGATTAAGGGGGAGTGTTGGAATAATGTAGAAATTAGTATCTACGTATCTAAGTGGTTGTGGGTTGTTGTGTGTCTGTCCAATTTAGGGTTTGCTGGTGGTTTCGGATCCACCTTTGTAGGAGGTTAGTTCAAGGTTGTTGTGAGCACCTTGTGCTATATATATGTAATTGATTTACATTAACATAATAGATTATGTGAGCGTAGACTCACGGGTGATGTGCCCTTGTGGCCTCACTGTTATTGAGATTAATTGATCTCTGTTTTGTAATTTAATTGATTTATCCATGGGATGAGAGAACGGGAAGGACGCTCAGCATCGAACCCGTTCTCTGACAAGTGAAGAGAGGGAGGTGCATTATGGACAACCATGAAAACAAAATGGAAGTGAAGAAGACTATGTGAATGTTCCTCGCTCTGTGGTGGAAGAGACGGTGTTGGGTGAAAATCCAAGGGCACAACCTCGCAGATAAACCAAGCATAAACTCTGCGGGCAAGGTAAAAGAATTCGTGTTGTGGGAGCCTTCCCAAAAACGCATTGACACAACCTGACATTTCGTTGAGTAAACCAGAACAATTTCTCTGAAAAAGGGGTGAGACGCAAATTGCATCTTTGCAACTTTGCTGGATGGAATATAAGAGATATCAGGTGAAATAAAAAGCGAAGACTGAGGTGCCACACTACAGTTGGGCTGACAAAAAAAAATGATTTCTCTGGCAGATCGCAAAGTGAGGAGAGACAATTTCTGAGAAATAAATTCCCCCTTTTAAAAAAAAAGCGAGAGCGAGGCTAGAACTTCACCAAAACCCAAGGACATTAATCACACCAAAATAAAACGAAAGATGCTGGGCATAAGGGTTTTTAGCATGTAGAGAGCAAAAGTCGCTACGAGGAACCCACTATAGGTGCAGGGACAATGAGACTGGTTATGGACGGAATGAATAGGTGTTTTGGTTGACTCATTTGGGTACCTCTTTGCTAATCTAGATTATTTCTTGGGCTTCATGCACTAATTGGGATCTTTGTTAGTTATGAAGCCTTCCTTGGGTCCCCAAACAGCTAATCCGTTAGGACACACTCTTTAAGGCGCTTACTTAGTAAAAATTGAAACTAACTTAGGTGGATTTGGTGCATGTATCAAACCATTACTTTATTTAACCATATCATGCTTGTTTCTTGCAATTCGTTGATCCTGTGGTACAATGCGGGTGTGTTACCTCTCATGCAACATGAGGGGTCATTTTGGTTTTGTGCAGGCCACCACGGAGAAAGAAAAAAAACCGAAGGGCAGAGACCAAAAGCTGAGGTAAAATTAAGGGGGATTTCAGGAGATTTCGAAGGTGGTCACACGCCAACTGGGAAAGGTCGGGAAAAAAATTAAAGAAGTGAAGAACCTATAAAATTCACCCATAGATCAAGAAATCATATACCATATTCCATCTAATATAAAACCACATAAAAATTAATCAATTACACTTGATAAATTAGACATCTGTACTTTAAGTGAAGCGAAGGTTATGCTCCTGTTGTCTCGCACTCGCGCTACATCCAGATCCTGCTTTCGAACCGATGAGACCTCATCGATATCACCCAGCCAACGCTAGGGGTACTCTTCTTCCCCCTAAGTCCCCCGAGCTGCAAAGGTGCCACACACACAATACCAGAGAATGCTAGCTCATCGCTCGCCTCGCAAGGTCGAGCTACCACTCATTATCTGAGCTGGGTATCCCAACTCCCACAAGAAAATTCAGTCAAGATAAATTATGGCAGTGTAACCTTACGCAAACCATACATGATCCATACTCCTCCTCCGTCATCCTTTTTATAGAGTTTTTTTAGTGATTACTTTCCCAAAACCTCATTAGATTCTTTTTATTAAATTTAATTAGGACTAACCTCCCCCGTACACATGTACACATGTCACCCGATCCCTTAGTTGGACGAAAAACTCAATTTGTTAATTAATTAAATTTGTCTATTTCCCTCACCCACCTAAAAGAATTTCTAAAAACTCTCCTCGATGTCCTTTTATTCCCTTACAATTCTTAAATGACTTACGCCTTACTTAAATCCTAGTTGAGTTCACAAATAGAAAGCTCCAAGGGATAGATTCCTTACTAAGTTAGACATCCCCCTTTTTCTTTAAGTTTCACCTTTTGTCTAAGTTCCCCTTTTTAACTAAGTTAAGAATTAACATGTTTAGGAAAAGACAACAATTTACCCTCTTAATAAATTAATCCTCCATTAAAATTTTACTTTAATTATTAATGTTTGAATTTTCTTTACCCCCTTCTAGCTACATGTCTAATTAGTTTTTTTTTTGTTCATAGGTTCTACTTTGACCTAGGTTTTAAATTCACTAGGATGGCGATAGCTTTTAAGGGAAAAAAATGTTATTAAACTTTACTCATACCCTCATTCATTTTAAGGATGACCAGGTTCTAAGGAGGCATAGTTTTCTAGGCACTAGGTTTATTAATATTACAAGAGTTAACATCACGACGTTCCCTTCAAGATGCACTATGTGCTCCAAGGGCACCACTAACCTTTTCATGTTTTATTTGTGCAATGTGCCCTTCAAGATGCACTACATTCTCCAAGAGTGCCACTCTCCTTTTGAATGAATTTGGTAGACGTCAAACCCTTGGAGTCAATACTCCATCAGGTGACCTTATGGGAGACTAAGGGCCTCTAAGGAATAAAGACCCTGCCTTATTGCGTGCCCCTTAGAATCATTGTGAGCAACTGTCACAGTCTGCCCTCACGACCTCGTGGATCTCTCGAACTAGGTAATCTTTAACCTAAATTTGAGCCACAACGGGAGTGTTAGTAAGTTATGGTAGGGATGCTGCCACACCTCTCCCTCAATGTCTCTAGTTGTCGTGCATGACCCCTTTACTCCAAATGTGATTCTGGTTGGAAAGCTATCATGAGCCTGCATTCATTAACGAATCATGTCAGCTATAATCATCAAAATCATAATATCTATTCATATGTCACATATGTAATATAAAAAAATTCAAACCATAACAGTCCACTCCCTGACTAGATCCAAAGTCCAAGGAGATCCATCAATGCCATCGACATCCTCTAACGTCGGTATTCTTGCAAACTCGGGAGAAACCAATAAATATAGAAAAATAAAACATCATCAGATCCACAACATCTCATAATCGTAATCAAAATAGTCAATCATATAATGAACTAGATCACTTGCACGCAAGTTTCCTCAAAGAATAAGTTCGATTAGTGTGCACAAGAGCGAGATGTTACATACACCGCCTCTTGTTTTAAACTTCGTCCCAAAGTTTCATAGTATGTAAGTGTTGAATTAAATTGTCTAACAATATCAATATGTCTATTTATCAAACAAAAATAGAAACTGCTTACGCATATCATATGCGTCCTCCCAGGTCGTCGAGTTGGACTGTAGTTGTCCCACTAGACCTTGACCTGATATACTGTTCGATGTCATAGCTATCTAATGTGATGGTCCATAATGAAGATTGGCTCTGCCATGAGCGCAACCTCGTCTGATACCTTCAAGGAAATCATGTCAAGAACATGTATAGGATCACTAACATAATCTCTCAAAACAGATACGTGAAAAACATCGTGCATACACCTCAAAGAATTACTCAAGGCTAGTCGATAGGCCATGAGCCCCTTCCTTTCCACAACCTAAAAAGGTCCCATGAACCTAGGAGAGAGTTTTTCACCCCTTCCAAACTTGATTGAACTCTTATGCGGTTTCACTCACAAGAAGACTTGATCACCAACTTCATAACTACGGTTGACACGATGTGCATCGACATAACTATTCTATGGATCTTGCACTTCCTTTATCCTTTGTATTATGGTTTTCATTTGGTCTTCAATTTATTGGATTGCTTTTGATCCTACCAGGACTCTATCCTCAAGCCAATCCCAACTCACGGGAATCCGACACAGTCGCCTGTAAAGAAACTCGAAAGGGGCCATCCTAATGGTGCTTTGGTAACTGTTGTTATATGAAAATTCTACCAGTGGCAAGAATTCTTCCCAACACTTTTGTTGGTCCATCACGTACATATGCAACATATCCTCAAAGATTTGGTTTGTTCGCTCGGTCTGCCTATTTGTCTCTGGGTGATATGTAGTACTAAAGTTAAGTTGGGTTTCCAATGCCTCTTGGAAACTAGTCCAAAATCATTATGTAAACATCGATCCTCGATTGGATATAATCCCCTTAGGTAGGCCATGTAGCTTCATGATCTCGCTGATGAAAAATATAGCTATGTCAGGAGGCTGATACGTCATACGCACTAGAATAAAATGTGCACTCTTCATCAGAGTGTGGACTACCACAAAAATTGAGTCATGTCTCCTTGTCGTCAGTGGCAATCCAACAATGAAATCCATCGAAATGACCTCCCATTTCAATTTCGAAATAGTGTGTAGTTGTAGTAAACATGTCGCATGTATGTGTTTATGCTTCACCTACTGACATTCTAGACATCTTGCCACGTAGTTGGCTATGTTTGCCATCATTTTTTTCTAGAAGAATAGGGGTTTAATGTCTTCCCTCATCCTCATGACTTCTAGGTGAGCCATGTACACTTCTCTATGAACCTTGTTTAGGATTAAACTCCTCAAATATTCATTGGGAGGTACGTAAATTCAATTTTTAAATCTCAATAATCCGTCATTGTCAACCATAAATCCCTTAAATTTTGGTACCATCATTGTGTTTTGTTCGATAAAATCTTGGACCTCTTTGTACCAGTCATCATCGCGCTGTAAGATTAAAATATTTTCATGTAGATTTGTCTGAAGAGTCATCACCAAAAATATGCATGGTCTTTGACTCAATGCATCAGCCACTCTGTTCACTTTTCCTTTTATGTAAGAAATATCGAAATCGTACTCACTAAGAAATTCCGACCAACGCCTTTGTCGCGTGTTCAAGTCGCTTTGCATACAAATGTGTTGTAAACCACATGGGTCCATTTTTTGTTCGAATTTATGTTCGATCAGGTAGTGTCTCCAAACTCTCGAGGCATATATAATGTCTAAAAACTCCAAATTGTGCGTCACATATTTATCCTCATGCCTTCTCAACTATCTCGATATGTAAGTGATCACACGACCATCTTGGATCAAGACTCCGCCTAAGCCTTCCTTGGATGCGTCAGTACATACCAAGAGTTCCTCGTCCATGTCAGGGACCTTGAGTGTCGGTGTTGTCATTGACAACTCCTTGATCCTCTGAAATGCTTCCGCGCATTTCTTGGTCAAAACAAACTTCTTGTTCTTCTTTTGCAATTCCGTAATCAAATTTTCTATCTTCGAAAAACCTTTGACATTTCGTCGATAGTATCCTACTAAACCCATGAAGCTACGCACTTATGGAACATTCCTCGGCATAGGCCATTCCATAATAGCCTCAACCTTTGCTGGATCCACAACGATACCTTCGTCGGAGATGACATGCCCTAAGTAATGAATCTTCGCTTGATAAAATGAGCATTTCGGCAACTTCCCAAACAATGTTTTCTCTTGTAGACACTATAGTAGCAGTTGCAAGTGTTTGTCATTCTCCTCCTTCATCCGAGAATATATCAAAATATCGTCAATGAATACTTGGACAAACTTGTCCAGGTATTCGTGGAACACCCTATTCATCAAACTCATAATTACCCCTGGGGCGTTTGTCAGTCCAAACAGTAAAACAATAAACTCATAATGTCCAAACCTCATCTTAAAGGTGGTATTAGGGATGTAATCCTCCTTGATCCGTAACTGGTGATACCCTTATCTCAATTCGATCTTCGAAAACACCATCGCGCCTTTCATATGATCAAATAGATCGTCAATCCTTGGAAATGGATATTGATTCTTGATCGTTTCATTGTTCAATTTACGATAGTCAATGCAGAGTCCCCACGACCCATCCTTCTTCTGTATGAAAATAACAGGGGCACCCCATGGTGGCACACTTGGACATATAAATCCTAGGTCCAATGACTCCTTCAGTCGCATTTTCAGCTACTGTAACTTAGGGGTCGACATCCGATAAGGAATTCTTTGCTATTGTTTCGATTCCCAGTTTTAGGTCGATGGTAAATTATAATTCCCTCTCTAACAGCATCCCAGATAACTCCTTAAGGAATACGTCCACAAACTCTTGCACCACCGAAAGGTTTTCTAGACCTTTTGCTACTCCCTTCTCATTTAACGTAAGGATTGCATAAACATTACATCCCTTGTGCATTATCTTCCGTAGTTTCAAGGAAGAGATGAAACTCAAGGAAAATCCTTGGTTCTGACCTACAATCACGTGTCTATGTCCCTCATCATCAACCAAGATCAATCATTTTGTGTTACAGTTGAGTATCGTCTCATGTGATTCCAACCAGTCCATACCGATCACGACATCATAAGACCCTAATATCATAATGTACAGGTTGGCCCTTGTGAAAAAATCTTCAAGATTAAGGTTATAGCTTGTAACCTTCCCTCCAGCCTTTTGTTCGGCTCCCAAATCCATTTCTACAAAGTTAAACGCGTCTTGTTTGACTTCCTTTAGTTTAATTCATTTTAGCATTGCACTAGAAATCAAACTCTCTATAGAACCTGGATCTATCAAAATACTAAGGGTATGGTCAGTGATGGTACCTGATGTCTCGAGCACAGTCGACTAGTGCTCTGCCTGGTAGTTATTCATTGCTGTATAAATACGATGGGTCTTTCTCAAATCTCCCATGGTAGTGGGTCTGGATGATTTAGATACTCTGGTACTCTCAACTGGGTAGTCATGTTAGTAATGTGGCTCTCCACATGTCCAACACCCTGTCTTATGTTCATTACTCCTGGTACTTGAAGTAGAATTTGATGGCCCACCCACC
This sequence comes from Picea engelmannii, assembly GCA_009831015.1. Classification (NCBI taxonomy): domain Eukaryota; kingdom Viridiplantae; phylum Streptophyta; class Pinopsida; order Pinales; family Pinaceae; genus Picea; species Picea engelmannii. The sequence goes on along the minus strand of ML778728.1, from coordinate 474,287 downwards.
TGGAACCCTCGTCTGATCTGCTGAATGGGATTAAATTCATGCTACTATGATCGATGTTGTTGTTGGTGTTGTGGTCCTTTGTAAGGAATCTGTTGTTGAGGCATTTGTTGTTGAGGTGTAGTGAATGTGGATCTCCTTGGAGTGCCACGGTATCCTAGTGGATGTCTAGTTGATGTCTAATGCTGTTGTGCACCAGATGATGCATGTCCCGCTACTCTCGCTGGAGTCCTACTCTGACCCTCGCTAAAGAGATATTCCTCTTCTATAAGGGCCTTCTCGACAACATCATGCAAGTTTTTATGCATCATAATCTTCACCTTTGCACGAATGCTAACACCAAGGCCGAACATGAACTTGTTGACCTTAAGTTTCTCGGTATTCATGTCTGGAGCATAACGAATAAGATCCATGAAATGAGCCTTGTACTTGGGAAATGTACGACCTCCAGGTTGCAAGGTGTTGAACTCATTGAGTTGATGCTCAATGAATTCCTCAAACAAATACCTCTCTCGGAACTATTCCTCGAATAGTTTCGATGACACGTCTTTGACGACCATGTTCAATTGCGGCAGGAGAATATTCCACCATAGAAGAGCTCTCCCCTTCAGTTGAAATACTACCATGCAGACCTTCATGTTGGAGGTATAGTCGCGAAGTGAAAATCACATCGCCATATTATCCAACCATGCCTCGGTGGCTGCGCCATCCAAGGCACCAAAGAACTCGAGAAATTTGAGATTCTTGAGTTTGCGGTGAATGTTATTAGTACTGACCAGAGCTTGCGGTGGAACCTCAGGAGGTGCTGGAACCCTAGCCTCATCTCTATCTAAATGGTTGATCAGTTCCTCTGAAATCCTCTGAAAGGACCTCATTAGCCCAGCCACACCACCCACAACTATTTGTTCCTACCCAACAACTTGTTCTTCTCCCTGGGGGTTAGACCCCTCGGGAATGGATGCTACTAGAGGCATCACACCTCCTCCCCTAGCACCCCATCGTTTTCCTCCACGACGTCCTTTGACCATGATTACCTGTACGAATACGAATCATTTTAATTATCGACATTTTATAATCAAGCATCTAATCAATGGAAGTCATAGTGATCCCAAGTCGCGGGTCGAACCGGCTCTGATACCATATGTAACGAATCTTGTCGTTAGAACAATAATCCTTGCAAAACCAATACCATTTTATTTTTATTTTTTTATTTTGTAGAAAAGTAATAACGAAAATAAACTCAAAACATCACAACATGATGACGAACACAACGCACGTAATTCGCGCAACATACAAACATAACAACCTATCATACTATCAAATCATGCAGCTGGAAGCAAAATATGACATTCAATCACACGAAGAATAAAAATGACTACCTGCCCATCCTACCCTGCAATGGTTAGGACCTCCATCACACATAAGCAACGGTCAAGCTCAGGTTCCCATCGATTTTGACCATTTAAGGTCTCAAGGCTGGTGACTGTTCTGAGGAACACGGAGGTGTCTACATCCTGCCCGACACACATAATACCACACCTACTAAGCTAGAAGCATCATCAATCAACAAAATACAACAACAACAAACGACCCAAGTAACTATAGCCATCCCCACGAGCGAGAGGAAATGAAAATAAATGTTACAATACAAGTACAAACCTTAATACAAAAACAAAATCATCCACATTGGGAGGTACATGACGCTAAGCTGGGTTATCATATGTGCTTGTTGATCAACCCGCGCAATGATCCTATCTTAAGAAACCATTTCACCACCGTGAAACCAGTACACTAGGTACCCATGCACAAACAAGAATAATTCTAAACCTTCGACCAAACATAAAATCCAACCCCTCTAAAATCCAACTTGCACTCGAATACATTATACCGAACCATAATGAGAGCACTGTAATCAATCTCGTTGAATAAGGCGCAATGTAACTACAATCAAGATAGGGTAAAAATAATTGCAACATTATAGATGTATGTCACTACTATCTTACCATCATAAAACTATTCTAGCACATTTCATCCAACCTCAATCAACATCTAAGAACTTATAAAATTTACTTCCTTCCTTCATTAAAGAAAACCCCTCATAACAATCATAAGGAATTGAAATTTCATTTATAATTAAATAATCATTGTTACCCTTAATGAATTATTAATTAACATAAAACAATTGCCTCCCCCATTCATCCTAATTTACAACCCTTTTCACGAGTAAGAAGAAATGAGCATCATTTGTATTGAATAAATTAGTATTTATCCTATAAAAACTTCACTAACATAAGGCATTTGCTTCCCCACCTTCCTTCAATTACAACCCATTAAAACATTACAAGAATGAAATATCTCAATTTAAAAATTTATTAATTAACATACTAATTATTAATTAACAATTAGCAATGCTTCTTGACCTTCTTTTAGAATACAACCTCTCAACTGTATAAGAACTGAGGTATCTAATAATAGTAAGTCCTCGTTTAGTAACAACATACGGGTTTTATTTCAACATCTAGGAAGCCACCAACAAAAGGGCGAGGACCATACAACTATCAATTAATTTAACCTTACTCCAAAAGATCAAGTTCCCTACTAGGTGTCAGCTATAGAAACAATTAGAATTTCATAAAGGAAACCTAAAAGGAAAAACACAGTTTCTGAGCGTTGTTGTCATTCCTCCTATCCTGTCATTACTATGCTAACGAAAACAATTAACAAAAATTCAAACAACATAACCGCTACTAGCCATTCACGTAATTAATAGTGCTAGGCTATTCGAAGGACAATAAATCAGTCTTAAGGAAAGCATTAACTAATGTTATAAATGTACAGTCAAAATTTCACAATCTAATCATGACTCTACAACCATAATAATTCTACCACCTCAACAACTAATGCCACTCACCTGCTGGTAAGGTAATGTGTGGTTCAACATTTAAAGTTCTGAATAAAACAACTATCTAAATTAAAAACAATAAACGTCATATGCCTCCCCAAGTCTTTCTGTAAGACATAGCGCTATTCCTCAAATTTGGATCTAAATTAATATACACACATATCAAAAATAGAAAGGAAAATAAAATCGCTCTTAATTTCGTTGTTGAAGACCACTGCCATGCTCAGTTTTCGTCAGAAAAACAATCGAATATATCCCCGCTGCCATTACGCATACTGTCTGGGATAAGATTCGTATTCAAATAAACTTCCAGAACAGGTGGACACTGGGTCAGTTAAAACAAACACAGTGATGCCACAAGGGCACATCACCAGTGAGTGAGTCTACGCTCACATAAGCTGTTCTATTAATGTAAATCATTTACACACTTATATAGCACAAGGTGCTTACAACAACCTCCTACAAAGGTGGATCT
>ML778728.1:444542-467637 GCA_009831015.1 Picea engelmannii | reverse complement strand
TATTAATGTAAATCATTTACACACTTATATAGCACAAGGTGCTTACAACAACCTCCTACAAAGGTGGATCTTGAAACTGATCAAACCTAAATATGGAAGATACACAATAACTTAGTTAAGCATATCTTAACTAATTATCCTAAGAGGGATAACGCTGCAAGAGGGATAGCATTTTGTGGGGAATAGTGCAACAGAGGGGGTGAGAGAGTGAGCTCGTGCAAACTCTAGCTTTATCCATGGGATGAGAGAACGGGAAGGATGCTCAACAACGAGCCTGTTCCTATTCTCTGACAAGTGAAGAGAGGGAGGTGCGCTCTGGACAGCCATGCAAACAACACGGAAATGAGGAAGGCTATGAGAAGGTTCCTCGCTCTGTGGTGGAAGGGATGGTGTTCGGTGGAAATCCAAGGGCACAATTTCGCAGATAAACCAAGAATAAAATCCGCGGGCAAGGTAAAGGAATTCGTTTTGTGGGAGCTCGTCCAAAAACGCATTGACACAACCCAACATTTCACTGACTAAACAAGAACAATTTCTATGAAAAAGGGGTGAGATGCAGATCGCATCTCCGCAACTTTGCTGGATGGAATAAAAGAGTTCTCAGGTGAAATAAAAAGAGAAGACTGAGGCGCCACACTACAGTTGAGCTGACAAAAAAAAATGATTTCTCTGGCAGATCGCAGAGTGAGGAGAGACAGTTTCTGATAAATAAATCCCCCTTTCAAAAACAAAAAGCAAGAGCGAGGCTAGAACTTCACCAAAACCCAAGGACATTAATCACACCAAAATGAGACAAAAGATGTTGGGCATAAGGATTTTTAACACGCGGAGAACAAAAATTGCTACGAGGAACCCACTAGAGGCACAAAGACAATGAGACTGGTTATGGACGGAATGAACCAGCCACCGCGGATAAAGAAAAAAAACCAAAGGGAAGAGACCAAGAGGTGCGAGGTAAAATCAAGGGGGATTTCAGGAGATTTCGAAGGTGGTCGCACACTAACTGGGCAAGGTAAGGAAACAAATTAAATAACCGAAGAACATACAAAATTCACCCATATATCCAGAAATCATATACCATATTCCATCTAATATAAAACCACTTAAAAATTAACCAATTGCACTTGCAAAATTAGATATGTGTACCTTAAGTGAAGGCGAAGGCTACGCTGCTATTGTCGCTCCCAGCCAATGCTAGGGATAGTATTCTCCCCCTGAGCCCCCCGAGCTGCAAAGGGGCCACGCACACAATACCAGATAATTCTAGCTCCCAACTCGCCTTGCAAGGTCGAGCTACCACTCGTTATCTGAGTTGGGTATCCCAACTACCACAATAAAATTCATTCAAGATAAATTCAGCCAATGTATCCTTACACAAACTAGACGTGATCCATACTCCTCCTCCACCATCATTTTTATAGAGTTTTCTTAGTGATTACTTTCCCAAAACCTCATTAGATTCTTTTTATTAAATTTAATTAGGATTAACCTCCCCCATACACATGTCACCCGATCTCTTAGTTGAACCAGAAAATCAATTTATTAATTAATTAAATTTGTCTATTTCCCTCACCCACCTAAAAACATTCCTAAAAACGCTCCTCCGTGTCCCTTCATTCCCTTACAATTCTTAAATGATTTACGCCTTACTTAAAGCCTAGTTGAGTTCACAAATAGAAATTTCCAAGGGCTAGATTCCTTACTAAGTTAGGCATTCCCCTTTTTCTTTAAGTTCCCCTTTTTAACTAAGTTCAGAATTAGCAAGTTTAGACAAAGACAACAATTTACCCTCTTAATAAATTAATCCTCCATTAAAATTTTACTTTAATTATTAATGTTTGAATTTTCTTTACCCACTTCTTGTTACATGTTTAATTGTTTTTTTGTTTTGTTTATAAGTTCTACTTAGACCTAGGTTTTAAATTCACTAGGATGGTGACAGTTTTAAAGGGAATTTATTTTTTATTAAACTTTACTCATACCCTCATTTATTTTAAGGTTGACCAGGTCCTAAGGAGGCATAGTTTTTTAGGCACTAGGTTTATTAATCTTACTAGAGTTAAAATAGCGTGCCCTTCAAGACGTACTACGTGTTCCAAGGGTGCCACTCGTCTTTTGACTGAATTTGATAGACGTCAAACCCCTGGAGTCAATACTCTGTTAAGTGACCTTGTGGGAGACTAAGGGCCTATAATGAATAAGGACCCTGCCTTATTGCATGCCCCTTAGAATCATCATGAGCGACTGTCATAGTCTTCCCTCACGACATAGTGGATCTCTCGAACTAGGTAATCGTTAACCTACATTTCGAGCCACGAAGGGAGTGTTAGTAGGTTGTGGCGGGGCTGCGACCACACCTCTCCCTCAATGTCCCTAGTTATCGTGCATGACCCCTTTACTCCAAATTTGAGTCTGGTTGGCAAGCTATCGTCAGCCTGCATCCATCAATGAATCATTTCAGCTATAATCATAAACATCATAATATCTAGTCATATGTCACATCTCTAATATCAAAACATTCAAACCATAACAGTCCACTCCCTGAATCGATCCAAAGTCCAAGGAGATACATCAATGCCATCAACATCTTATAACGTCCAGAGTCATGCACTCAGGACAAACCAGTCAATAGCACTTGTCAATATAAATATAGAAAAATAGCACATTATCAGAAACACAACATATCATAATCATAATCAAAACAACTAATCGTATAATGAACCGGATCACTTGCACGCAAGTGTCCTCAAAGAATAAGTCTGATCATTGTATGCAAGATCGGGATGTTACATATGGGCTCCTTTTACTATATCATATGGTGTTAGAACATACTAACATCTACATTTGACTTGTTACAAGGAGAAAATGCTTATGTTGTTAGATTCATATATCTTCTACTTGATTACTCATGAGCCCTATTGTCTAATAGGGAATACACTTTGTTAAATGTATTTTTTAGTCATTTTCTTTTTGTTTTCTTGAATATATATGATTTTTAAATCATAAAGTAGTGGACAAATATGGTTGTGTAGAAATAATGAAAATTTAAAAATATGAATAACTTATCATATACAAACTATTTGATATATATATATAAAACTAATTTCAATATTTAATATATAATGTAAAAAAATAAAATATAATAAATTTTATGTAAAGATAAATAGACAAAGTTAAATATTTTTAAAATGAAATTAATTATTAAGTTTCACATTCTCTTTTCTATAATATAACATAGTAGTACATACATTTTATTTAAAATTAGGCTTCGCAATTCTAAGACTAGCACCCATGATGCCATGCAACAAAAAATGTGTTCCATTAGTTTTAGACGGATACATGTTACTTATTGTGTAAACAGATAAAAGGAGTGAAAAAAATCTAATGTAAAGATGTTTTTTTTAGTGAACACTCATTTACATGATTTTCATAAAAAAAAAAAATTAAAAGTGGCAATTAATGGTTTATGTTCATTTTATCATGTATCATGATTCCTAGATTTTTATTTTTTTAAGGGAGATTTTGAAAATTCCAAGGGACAAATGAGGGGAAAACTAATATATGTCAATAGGGATGTCCACAAATGTGTAGAAGGAGATGGTAAACGAAATGAACATAATTATATAGTAGGAGTTGTCGTCCCAACAACAATGTGCATCATAGGTATGTCACCATTCATTTACTATTTTATGTACATCGAATTTACTTATCACATGAAATATTAATTTTCAATTGTTTTGTTGCAGATAACAAAAAAAATACAACCCATTTAGCACATAATATATGATGACAAGGAAAAAAATGGTTCATTGCAAACTTTGTGAGTACTTACATTTTCAACCTTACCTAAGATTTCATGTTTGTTTTGATCTTTATATTTAAATAATTAATTTACACTTGTTCATGGATGTCTTCTAATAGGTTCTAACATACAAAAATGGGCCAATCGATTAGACATTGGGTTAAGTATGAGTTGTGAGTATATGTTGAAGTATGAAGTATAAATTGAAGAGTTTGTAAGTAGCTATGTTCTTGAATTTCCCTTGTCTCATAATTAATGGAACAACAAGAAACATTTATATTAATTATATGATTGTGCTTTGTCATGGCGTATTAAAGATGCAGGAAACAAAGTATGGAGTACAAACAATAGAAGATATTTTGAAAGAAGGCATGAAGCATGGCTTCAAAAGAATGCATGTTGTTTATGAAAGACTCACTACTATGGTATGCTTTTTTATATTTATGCAATCATGCATATTATACTATATATATAAATGTAGATACAGTTATTATACTTTATTTCTATGTTTTCATATTGAAGTTGAAGAGGAAGAACATAAAAAAAAAATACTATCAAGAAAACATTAGGTTAAATAATGAAAGTACAATATCTCTTAAAAATGAGGAAGAAATGAGGCATGCACGTAGCTTGAGCAATGACAACAATTCAAGTGAAGAATGACAATAACAAAAGTTGTATGTTTTGGAATATTTGTCTATGAAAATCACAGATTTTGTTATTGTATTGGACATATTATCCCAATTGAATGAGGACATGTTACCAGTAAGTGTAACAATTACATATTGGTTGCAATTTCATGATTGTGGACCTTTACGCCATCCCATTTTATATGACAATGGGTCTCTTATTCATATATAATAAAATAGATTTCTTATTTTATTTCATTCTCGAATGTTTTAATATGTATGTCTTGTTGTTGATTAATTAATATGTGGATGATTTAAATTTTTACAAATAATAGAGATGTAATCCATTGGATAACGAAAACAAACAATTAATTAAAATATATGTATATTCGCACAATATTAATTAAAATATATACATATCTATGTGTTCCATAAAATATAAAGTGGTGCATTATAAATATTAATTTGCATATGTTACCATTAATTATATTAAAGCACCGATGTGAAATATTAAGAAAAAATATTTTTCCTTAGATGAAATAATCAAACAATTATATTTATCGCTTCAAAATTATATAGTGCACATGTTTTTCAATATGAACTCGAGATTTAAATATATTATACACATGAATTCTTTAAATATAATATACCCACCGATGCTTCGTAAAAATAATGGTGGCGACATCTCACCTCAAATATTCAAAATCTCACTACCCTTCAGTACACATGGTAATATAGGCGCCAGTTTGTACTAATTATATAATCACTCGGGTGCAGGTTAACTCAAATAGCAATAGTGCATACATATACTCAAAATCATAAGTGCTTCATACGCAAACAATGTGAAACCAATGTGTAACAATTAAGAGATCATCACTCTTGCATACAACAAACAAAGGAAAATCTTGTTCATAATAATTATAAGATCACTGGTGCATTTAGTGTTATATAGACACCAGGATAGGTTGAGTGAGAAGGAAGCGGTACATTTTATTAGTAAAAGCACCTAAAAAAAATTATGCTACAACTTCCTCTAGCCCATTTTTTATTTATTTGTATGAAACATCTGTTAAAACCTTCACTTCAAACAATGAAGGTTGCAACGAAGGTTTTCCAAATCTTATAACACTAAAAACATCAACAAAAACCTCCACTACAAAATGTTTTCCTTGTAGTATAAATCCAATATTAACAACCATATACATTACACTAAACTATAAAATATGTTTCTCCTCTCTCTACACAACTAAAAAACTCTCTACACAACTAAAAAATTAGTTAAAGTTCCTCATGTATGGCATGATGGTATAACCTCCTTGGTAATTACAAATGTCCTCTCCACATCTTATTCTAACTCTTATTTTCATTTCTTCTCTCTTTAGAATAAGAACTTATTAACATGGAAGAAAATTGTATATAACATGAAATAAATAATTATGAAATTTTTTAATTTTTATTTAAACATATTTTTAAATATATATTAATATATTAAAAAAATTATTAATATATATTAATATAAATTTGAATATAATTTTTATTAGTATATTAATATAAAATAATTTATAGTATGTATTAAAGATAAATGATAAATAAATATGTTTATAACATAATTGTTAAATGTTTATTATGGTTATTCTAGCATTATGGAGTTGACAATAAAAGTGAGTAATGTTGAAATTCACTTGTCAAGAATAAAAATGATACTAAAGAAATGGTGCTGGAAACTTACTCATACTTTCCACGTTGGTGGATAGTAAAGATGTTAATAGAGAGAGTATATATAGGCCTTATCAATTGTGCTTGTGCTATCCCATGGGACTAATGACATGCAATTTCTATTCTTGCACATAAGTAATTTTACTCTTTTATAAGGATAATCTTGTACAAAGGCTCAGATCTCTAATAATGTTTTTAACAAACAAATCGTAAAATCTTTAATAACTCGTCACTTTATATCTTTATTTACGATCTAACTAATATTTCATTAACTATTATTATACTAGTAAATTTGGTATCGATTTCGATTGTTTTGTTTTACGGTTTTTTAAAATATATGCGTGAATATTTGACGGTTTTTTAAAACATATAAGTGTGAATATTTTCATGATGAGCAATCAATAACAATCTATATTTTTATAAATGTTTCCTATTTTTTATTTTTAAAGTTTAATTTCTTTCTAAATTATTTTTCCATTAAAAAAAAAGATTTAATTTCTTTTTAAATTTTGTTTTTGAAATTAAGGTAATTATTTTTTCATTAAAAAATTACTATCAAATATAATTTGCAAAACATGATAAAACCTAAATAAAAATAGTTTAGTGTACGCTTTATGTTGATCTAGAAGGTTGAGATTCTTTAACCATGCAAACCATGTCCACATACCTAAGGATTGGATGATCTAAGTCGTCCTTTTAATTTCATAGGGGATAGAAGAGATGAACATTATGTGAATAGAAACAATTGTTTGAGAACTCCATGCCATACTTTGAAACCAATTGATGTATCTAACTATAATATGCCTCTATATTCTGATTTGTCTCCATTAAGACTACATATCCATTACTATGTATTTGAAAAACCAATTGATGTAGTTAACTATAATATGCCTCTACATTCTGATTTTTCTCCATTAAGACTACATATTCATTACTATGTATTTCTTCTTGAGCATGGACTCTCTATAGAAATGAAAATAGATGTGACGTTCTATTGTCTTCTATGAAGTCCTCTTGAATTTTCAAATATATTGGATGTCCATGATCTCACATAGCTAGCAACAATATAGATGAGCTCATCGTTTCCCATGAGATCTAAACTCTAATTAGAACTAGCAACAATATAGATGAGCTCATCGTTTCCCATGAGATCTAAACTCTAATTATTCAAATTAACAATCTGATGTGATTTTTTTCTTTCCCTCAAAGAGTTATACCACTCACCAATTTTCTACAAGAAATATCTAATCCTCGTTCCAAAATAAAAATAATGTTAATGGCTCCTAATTCGAGTGTGAGCTGAATCTTTTTTGATTTCAAAACCCAATGAAGATCAAAGATGATCATTATACCTTTATCCCATCTACATCAAATGTCTTGGTGGGTATAGTGAAGTTAATGATGGTCTCTCATGACGCATTAGTGGCAATGTAAATATGGAAAACAACAATCTCTTAACTTGGAGGGATTATTCAAGGTACTTCTAAAGTGAATTTGAATATGGTCTAAGAAGATGAAATGTAGGAAATTGAATTAACTTTAGGATATACACTTTTTATTTATAGAAATTGTGAATAACTATGTGAAATTTGAGTTTTTCTAACAATACTATGTTATTTTCTAGCAAAATATAAGGTATATGTTTCACTTAATCAAGGTGTTTAGTACCTTAACCATAAAATTCCCTTCCAAAAAATATTACAATTGTAGAGAACCCATTCTTCTAGTGCCTCTATTTTTTCAAAATTTACAACATTAATTTAATTTTATTTTTAAATTATGAAAACCAATATATCCTTGAAATTACAACTAGGATCTAAACATTATAATTTTTTTTATTTTTTTTTAAGATATGGTCTGATTCTTATAACTCATTTGAAAAATGGCTATGTCAACATAAAATTATAGTCAAAATAAAAGAGATATGTATTTTAAGATTTTTATTTGTGTCAAGACAAAAATAGATTAAAAATAGTAAAAAATATTAATTTAAAAAAATTATATATTTGGAACTATTTGTATATCTTATAAAAAAATAATGTGAAATATATATATATATATATATATTCATAAAAATGGAGGTTTTAATGTATTTTGAGACCAAACCATGAGATTTGTCATTTCAAACTTAAATCCCCCCCAAAAAAAATTGAAATGAAAAAAAAAATACAGCTATAAAAATGTACACACTTTAGAAAAGTGCATATTCCTAAAACATGAACTTGTTTCTATTAACACAAAATAACTCTCTCTCTATTCCCCTCTCTCTACCCCACTCATTGTCTCCCTCTACCACCCTCTAATTAGTCCCTTGATACCTCCTTCACTCCCACTCCCACTCCCACTCCATATCCCACTCATGAATGTAATAAATAGCTCTTGTATACTCACGCAATCCAAGATCAATTACCATAACTCGTGAATGTAATAAATAACTATTGTGTAGATATGCAATATATCAGATAATGATTTGAGTGTTTGATACTGTGCTTCTAACACAAATTCTAACGACAAACATATTTTTTTTTATTTATATTTAAATTTAAATTTAATTCGAAATTTGTATTTCTTATCACCACCACAAACCAAAAATAACTTTTAATATAAGGCATGGTTTGATACACAACAATAATTGATCTCTTTCGTCCACAAGTTCGAACGTATGAATAATATTAAACCTCTTACTCATAAAATTCTCCAATACAAATACTCAGCAGCCAAATCCATCTTGTTTCTCATTATTACCATCAAATTCCAAGCTTTATATTCCAAACCCAACCGGTCTCTGAAGCAACCCTCAGATCAATTGCCAAAGTCCATCTTCAAAGAATCTTCCATTTCAAAAGCTTCTTATGCTTCCTATGTTTTGATCTTATCCGAAATTTGCCAACCTGATAAATGTTAAATTCTGCTGATATACTTGCTGCTCCAAGCATAGGCGAAAATGTTCGATTCCACCGATATACTTGCTGTTCCAAACATAAGAGAAGCGCAGCTGCATTGAAGGCACTAAAGCTAATTACATGAGGTCAAAAATAAAAAGGAAATAATTTACCGAACTAGTTTAGTGGATCAATGTTGCTCATCATGAATAATCACCAATAAATAAGTTAACCGACAATCAATGACGAATACATCATTGTCGTATCACGCCAAAGAATTTGATCAAAAACTGCATCCAGTGGTTTGTGGTTGACAATTTTTGTTTGTGATGAGGCCATATCGAATCCATTTTATGCACGTAATTATAAAAACATTATTATGGCATGCATTGGGATGTCATGCAGATGGATAATGGACTCAAAAGTTATGAACTCGACTTGCATCTCTATTCCTAGATTCTCCATCTCTATCTCTGATTTTGTGTGTTCGATTTTTTGCGAATTTGAGGTGAAGCGTTGTCTTTTTCTAATAGAAGAACCCTATTACGTGAGAGGCATCGCCCACTACTTTCTACACAATCTTGCAGATTTCGAGAATAATTTATAAACATTTTGTTTGGGAAGCTGCGTGCAATTTTACTGTCTAGTTCCACTGATGGTTATGAGCTTACTTAAATATTTTACTTTTTCTTCGAAATTGGCGAAATTATTATATATCTGTTAAAAAGTGCAATGAAGACAGTGATTATTGGTGGTTATTTGGAAATGTATGTTAGAATATGTAATTCTTAATTTTCTTAACTTAATTTTGTGTGAGAACATTATGTTTGTAAGATAGAGAACAATCTCTACCATAGTGGTTTGATCCTATTTTTAGGAAATTGTTAGATAATTGGTTGTGAGTTCTTTCTAACTATAAGTCAGAGAATAATGTGAAGTTGAGATATTATCTCAAATGGATGATTGTATGATATCTATCTTGAGATAAACTTCTTGTATTTATATGTATTCATTACATTAATTCAATATTGTGTTTTGAGGTATTGTTTATTGTGTAATACTATTTTAATATGGTATCAGAGCATTGTCATGGAACATGGGGGCAAACTGTACTCGAACGATCGCGAGAGGGATCTTTCTTAGAGGGATTCTAGAAGTAGTATTGTGTTGGAACAAGATTCCAAACGATTTTGGAAGGGCTGACACTTTTCTTCATTTATAACTCCGCCATAGGATTCTTTTGTGCCCCTAGTTTGTTATGTGCTTTTCTCAGGTTGAGAGGGATTCTCGGTCCATTTCTCTCGTTTGAGGTATATGGTGGATTTGAATCTTGGTCGTAATTAATGGTTAGAGTTTATCATGTCGTGAAAAATGCATTGATATGTTTGGTTGACAGAATTGGATGTTTAATGTTGTGACATATAGTTTGGCCAACTGTTGTCATGAGTTTGTGTCTATGTTTGAACTGACCATTCCAATATTAGACAAATTTGATTAGAACATGTTTGCAAGAATGATTGAGTACCACGGAAATTATTATGAAGACTACGAGATAAGATGTAAACGACATTATATTTCTGGCAATCTAATGGGCTTTGGGAATATGATTGTTACAAAGGAAGATGGTAACCTTTGTGTTAATGTAAATCAATTTTTAGATGCTTGTTGTACCTAAATTAATGATGCATATGCGATGCAGGGGGTGCATGATTAGTTGTACCCGAAACCCCAACGTTTTTGGTCCAAGTTGTATTTCCTCTTCATATGCATGTTAGTTCCCCAGGTTTGTTGTAAGCCTTGATATTTAGGAATACGTGTTGTGATGCAAATTCACACATAGTTATCTCTCTCAACATAGAGAGGATTTGACATCAAGTTGTAGAATTAACCACTCAGATAGGTACGAGGGTGGCAAGTGGACTCATACCTAAGTTTGATGTTGAGTCATAGAAATTGAATCTTTGATTAACAAGGGGGCGGGGGGAGATGTGAGATGGATTTATCTCAGAATGTGAGATGGATTTATATACAGAATTGGTGAGTACAACAATTGGTACCCATGTATCTCGGTAGATGGATTAGTTTTTATATGGACATCAACAATTAGTTATTTGAAGTAAATTGTTCATGTAGGTACAAGAGGAAGAAGGGGAAACTTCAAGGATAAATCCCATGGCATCAGTGGAAGTCTTGTGGCAACAACGAAAGTGAAGTAATGATGGAGATTAAGAAAAGAATTCATTAAGGTAGAGTGTTAGAATATGTAATTCTTACTTTTATTAATCTTGTGTGAGAACATTATGTTTGTAACATAGAGATCAATCTCTACCAGAGTGGATTGATCCTACAATTTAGGAGATTGTTAGATAATTGGTTATGAGAGATATTCTCTCCAACTAAGAGTCAGAGAATAGAGTGAGGTTGAGATGTTGCCTCAAATGGGTGATTATGTGATATCTATCTTGAGATAAACTTGTTGTATCTATATGTATTCAATACGTTAATTAAATAGTGTGTTTTGAGGTATTGTTTGGTGTGTAATACTGTGCTCTCTATTTAATAATGTAAACTGATACATCATTGTTATTCAAGGAAAATCAAGTACCATATCATATCCATAATTCATGATTTTTATTAAAAGAAAATTAAGTCACCGTATCAGATTTATAAGAGTAAAATATCACTAAATCCATAATTCATTATTGTTATTCAAAGAAAATCAAGTCACCATATCATATTTATAAGAGTAAAATATCACTAGGTATAGTCCCCTAGGTTTTTGGTTCTTAATATATTTCCTTATATACGAGGAGAACAAACTCTTAACAAATTAAAAGTAGTAGTAGGTGTTGAATTTGGTGACAACGAATTTCTCCAAGAATATATTTGGATCCTATTATTCTGTGTTGGTTGCAACTAAATAGACCAAGTTAGAATATGGATAGGAATGCATTTAATATTTAGTTTCTTGTGTAAATTACTATAAATTTGTGTATGCCTGTAGAGGCTGAGAGATGGGAGGATGTGAGAGAGAGATATGAGAGAGCTTGCAAGTCTATTGTAATTTCCATGATCTGAATAATAAGACAATCGATACCTCTTCTTGGTGGACATAGCCCAACGTTTGGGTGAATCACGTGAAATCTTTGTGTTTCTTATGTGTGTGATTATTGATTATCATATGTGAATTGTGTTTTCCACATTTGAAATTCTAACAATTGGTATCAGAGTGAAGGTGAATTGAGTAGGTGTTGCAAGTGGAAATTGAGTAGAAATTCATTGGCTCTCCCTAGGCAGTGTTAGAGGCGCGTCGACGCACTCACGCTTGTAAAATTCCAATTTTCAAAAAATGTGCGCACCCGGTTAATGCATCACAGAGCACTAGAGCTCCCCCATCCATAGTGAGGGAGCATTGATCCAACACTAGCACTCCCCCATCCATAGTGAAGGAGCGTTGATCTCCTTTAAGAAACATTCACATGTTTTTTCCTTTTGAAAAATTTAAAGGTTAAGATGCACGATCTGTTTGTCCAACAAGGCGTGGTGAAGGCGCTTTTGGGAAATGAAAAGCAACTCGTGACCATAACAGATGAATAATTGGATGAGATCGATGCGAGAGAACTCAGTGCCATACACCTGTGTTTGGACGATGATGTTATGTTCAACATTGTCTCAGAGAAGACAACAACATGTTTGTGGATGAAACTGGAAAGCTTATATATGACGAAATCTTTGAAAACAACATCTTCTTGAAAAGACAATTGTACAGTTTGCGCATGAAGGAAGGTACAGAAATAGTTGATGATTTAAATACTTTTAATACTCTTTTAGTCTAGTTGACTAGCATGGGAGTGAAATTTGAATCCAAAGATAAGGAAATTACATTATTTTGTTCTTTTCCCACGTCATGGGATCACTTTGTTACCTCTATTAGTTCTAGCACAACAGAAAAGTATTGAGTTTGATGTTATTGTTGGAGAACTTTTGTCTGAGGAAAAAATGAAGAAAACCAATTCAGAAACCTCTACATCTGAGGCGATGATGGTCAGAGGCGGACCTAAAGAAAGAGGACGAGGTCAGAGTGATTTCTCTCATTCAAAGTTGAAGGGCAGAAAGAGCAAGCTTAAGTGATGGTTTTGTGGAAAATTTGGACACCTGAAGAAGGACTATTGTGAGAGACAACAAGCCTCCAAAGAAGACCCTCCAAAAGAGACGAAGGAAGAAAATGCAACCGAAACAGGTTCAACAATAGGTTTTGGTATGGCCGATGAAGCTTTATCAATTAGTATTGGTTCACATCATGATCAACAGTGGTTATTAGATTCTGGTGCTTCAAATCACATGTGTCTTCATAGACACTTGTTTGTTACTTACCAGTCTATAGATGATGGAATAGTTTACATGGGAAATGATATCTTGTGTAAAGTTGTGGGAATTGGTAGCATTCGAAATTAAGATGTTTGATGGAACAATTAAAATACTAAATGATGTGAGACATGTACCTGAGCTTAGGAAAAACCTAATTTCTTTGGGATTATTAGACACTGGAGGATATAAGAGTATTGTTCAAGGTGGATTTATGAAGGTATACAAAGGAATCCTACTGGTTATGAAAGCGAAGAAGGTTGGTAAACTATTTTTGTTAAAAGGAAGAACCAAGTTAGATCATGCAACAACTATATATGTGAACGACAGTGATTTTGTTCGACTGTGGAATCAACAGTTGGGCCAAATCAGTGAAAGAGGATTGAAGGTATTATCTGATCGCAAGTTGCTTCCTAGTCTAAAGTCTTTAAAGTTATATTTTTGCAAGCACTATATTTATGGAAAACAGAATAGGCAGAAATTTAAAACCGGAAGACACACCAGTGAAGGAATCCTTGACTATATCCATTCTGATGTTTGGGGACCATCCCCTACTATTTTGCATGAAGGATCATCATATTTTGTAACTTTTATAGATGGTTTCTCTAGGAAGGTTTGGATCTATATGTTAAAAAGAAAGGCTGGTGTATTTACTATTTTCAAGCAGTTTAGAGATTTGGTAGAAAAGACAACTGGTAGGTCCATTAAATGTTTAAGAACTGATAATGGTGGTCAATTTATGTCAATGGAATTTGAGAACTATTGCAAGGAGTTTGGGACTTATAGGCATAAAAATGCTGCCTATACTCCTCAACAAAATGGAGTTGTTGAACACATGAACACGACTCTTCTAAAGAGAGCAAGGAGTATGCTTAGTAACACCAACTTGCAGCAGGAATTGTGGGAAGAAGAAGTAAATACAACATGTTATCTAGTTTATCGATCACCATCAACAACAATAGAGTGCAATATTCCTGAAGAGGTATGGAAAGGTCACCCTTGTAATTATTCTAATCTTAAAGCTTTTTGTTGTGAAGCCTATGCTATAATTCTGAAACATCAACGTTCTAAACTAGATCCAAAATAAAAAAAGGCCCACTAGATATTAAGGGGTACAGGTTGTGGGATCCTACTGCCCACAAGATCACCATTAACATAGATTTAATATTTGATCAATCATCTCTCATCAAATCATATGTAGATGTTCAAATGAAACAAGAAGAAGTACCTAAGTATCAACAGCTTTAGTTTGAAACCAGTTCAAATACAGATGAATGTGAACATGAACAAGTTTCTGAAAATGTTCATGAAGAGTTTCGTGCAGAGGAAGGCATGGGTGATGATAACAATCAATGGAATGTGGATGAGCCACAAACTTCCCTAAGGAGGTCTACACGGGTTAGAAATCCTCCAAGAAGGTATGATGATTTTGTTTCATCAGTTTCTTTAAGTACTAATGATGATGAACCTTCATTCTATCAGGAAGTTGTAAAGGGTTCTAACGGTGATAAATGGAAAGAAGAAATAAAGGATGAAATGAAGGCATTAGAGAGGAATGTCACATGGGACCTGGTAGAACTTCCAAGAGACAAACAAATTGTAGGTTGCAAGTGGGTCTACAAGCTGAAGAAGGGTGTTGATGATAAGGTAGGAAGGTACAAAGCAAGGTTGGTTGCGAAAGGATATTCTCAGAAAGAAGGTATTGACTTTCATGAGATTTTTTCACTAGTTGTTAAGTCTGTTTCAATTCGAATTGTGTTAGCATTAGTTGCATTACTTGATTTGGAGTTGGAGTAGCTATATGTTAAAAATGTCTTCTTACATGGAGATTTGGATGATGAAATTTACATGGAACAACTTGAAGGGTTTGTTCTGAATCACAACAAGAAAATTGTGTGTAGGCTCAAGAAATCATTGTATGGTCTTAGGTAGTCGCCCAGACAATGGTACAAGAAATTTGACTCTTTCATGGTGAGCAAGAATTATATAAGGAGTGAGTATGATCATTGTGTCTACTTTAAGAAATTGAATAATGGAATATTCATTATCTTAGTATTGTATGTTGACGATATGCTTTTAGCAAGAAAAAGCATAATTGAGATCAACAGGTTAAAGACTCATATGGTTAGGACGTTCGATATGAAAGATCTAGGAGCAACAAGGCAAATTTTGGGCATGGAGATATTAAAAGATAGGAGGAATGGTAAGCTTTGGTTGTCACAACATAAGTATGTTGAGAAGATACTTTTGAGGTTTGGTATGAACGATGTGAAACCAATTTCAGTCCCTTTGGATTCCCATTTTAAGCTTTATTCAAGTTTATGTCCTAGTACAAAAGAAGAAAAGGAATATATGTATCGAATACCATATGTTAATTGTAATATCCCCAAGGACGAGCCCTATTGTAATCATGTTTATGAATTGCAAATCATGTTTTGTAGGATGGTGAACCGAGTATTGATAAGTTGGTAAGGCTTATGAGTTTATTAGGCTAGAGAGCTTAAGTGTTAAGGCCAGGAACCTGTTTTTGTATATGTAATTATGCAAAAAATTAATAAAAATATGAACACCACTACGTGCATATTGACCACGATAAATGAGTTATGGGGGACTAAGATTCCACAGAGTGGGTAAGGGAATGGGGGCTGAAAGGTGGAAAGAAAGGCTAAGTGTTGGGCCTAGGGGCTAATCTAGGGGGATTACCTCTAGAAAGGGATAATAATTTATTATTATTATTTCTTTAAAACTAATTTGGTCAATTTTGAGTGTTTTCCTAAGTTCCTGGAGAGGAACGGATGTTGATGGAGTGCATGCAACTTCATGGGTGACATGTGTCGGCCCATGCACATGCAGTTAAAAGCTGCAGAAGTCAGCCATGGAGGGGGTTCGCTCCTCATTCTGTCATCCTCTGCCGGGATCTGGGGAATATGAACCTTTTTGCCTATGCGTCTGCCTCTGCATACACACGCACAGTGAAGGAAACCCTCATGGGAAAATTTTTCACTATCCATTTTCCATTCTCTGTGAATTCTATTGGGCTTTGGGATCGACCTTTGCATAACCTCACGCATCTCTGAAAATAGAAAACTGTGAAGCCAACGTGTGTTGTTTTATTGTGAAGACGAAATATCCTAGATATGGCCTGAACCGTGTTGTGTATTAGTGTGGTCTGTTTCCATTTTTGGATGTCCATACCGAAATTCCTGTTGCTGCTGTCACCCATGAGTTAATCGAATTGCTATTATTGTTTTTTTTATCCTCACCTTACGAGAATTGAAGTGGAAGCTGGTGGAAGAGTCAGGTGGTTAGGCTCGTGGTTGAAGAGGCAGGCTGTCAGGCCTATGAGAAACTCTTTCCAGGTGAAGGGTCTATTGGGAAGTGGTTTTCTCCCAAAGAGAGTCTAGCACCAGCTACGGAGCTCTGAGACTTCCTGATTTGGCCTGTTACTGAGGCCCAGAGAGGGAGGTGAAGCACTGATGGACTATGCTTGTGAAGGTGTATACTCCCAGGCGGAACAAACATGTGGGGAATGAGAGTCCATGAGTAGTGGCTGTAAGAAGGCATCCTGGGAAGAATCCTTCTGATTATTTTGTGCAGTTTCCCTGTAACCTCAGCCTAGTTTAGGATTCCCTTACCTTGGGTGGAGCTCGGTCCCAGCTCGGGGGTGACCCACTGCTACGAGTGATGAGTAGTGTGGTCTAAGGCTGGGAGGTTCATGGAAGGTCTGCACGTGGTAGGTGGAGTTACTACAGCTTCAAAGATAAGTATTAATGTTGTACTTAATTTATATGTGATGTTAGTCTATGATACTTACTATATTATCATGCATTTCATTGTGATGATGCTTACTGTTGATTTCATTAATTCTGTATGATGGCAGTAATTATATGTTACTATGTTAAGCCATTTAACTTCATTTAAATGCATATTACATAAGTATGAGAATGTTGCTTCCGCACAGTATCATTTTCCCAGCCAGTGGGATGACGGTCAGGGACATTACAGTATGGTATCAGAGCGTGGTTTACAACATTGAACCCAAATGGGATGGATAAGTGGTCATTGGACCCGAAGTTCAGGTGGGAATCATGTTTGGAAGGACTGATTTTTGGACCTTTGAATGTTCCTGAGTGCCAAGGAGTCACTTGGTTGTGTTACAAAGATTAGGAGGTGTTACGGTATTATAGAACGCACAACCGGTGTGGTATATGGACACAGGGAGAGAGAGAGAGCTCAATGCATGAAGTGTTGGAGCCGTTGGATCTGATCGGGAGGAAAGGAGATCCCTTACGACCATTATATCCAGCGAAGGTGCCAGAAGGATATCCGAGAAGCCTTTCGGGAGTTCGGATGTCGGGAAAAAGAAGGGAGCGCTGAGACACAGAAACCCAAAAACCCGACAAGATCTATGTTGTAGATCTGGGAGGAGGGCTCGACCATTATATCTTATGGAGTCGTGCCTGATTTAGTCGCGAGAACCTTTTGGATTTCGCAAAGTTGGGAGATGGGAAGTGAGGAGAGGTGAACACCTCCAAAACTCGAAACCCTAAAATCCTGAAACGATCTACACCATAGATCGTAGGAGAGGAACTTGACCGTTGGATCAAGTAGATGAATAGACCATAATTTCAGAATTTTAGCAAACAAAAGTTTGAAATGTGTGGATGCACGAACTCCCGATGCCCGAAAATCCAAAATGAAAAGTGAAAGTGGTGGGACCCTATGACATCGCCGAAAGTGATGTGGACCTTCTTAAGGACAGCATGTGTCACTACCTTGGTTGGCGATAGATGCGCTATGGGCCCAGGGGAAGAGAGGTCGGAAGTTCAGGAGTCGAGAGTTGGAGAGGGAAGCAAGTGCGAGAACCTCCAGGACTGAAACCCCGAAACCTGAAACCCCGAATCCCCGAAATACTGAAACCTGAAGTTTCATTTGGAGAGCCTTGTAGCAACTAGCAGTTTAGTGTTTGATCACAGCCCGTGGATGCATGGGTTGGGGACTAAGAAAATGGGGGCTATCACTAGAAATTGCAGAGCCAAACAGAGCTCAGAAAATTCGTGGAATCAAAATGTTTCCTTATTCGCATTGGTTTATGAATGTTGTAGTTTTATTAAGGGTTTAAGGCCTAACAAACTTCAGTTGACTTCATGTTGTGTGTACAAAGTTCAACGAGTGTCAGGACAACCGTGAATCGACGCCGAGTATAGAAATGGAAGAGGTGTGGATTGTCTCCAATTCAGAGAACAAAAAAGAAGGAAGGGATGCCAACTTGGGAGTCGAAGGATTGAACTCCAATGGGCATGGAAGATAATTTGATAAGGAAGGGAATGTGATGAAAATCATTGAAAGATTGCAGAAAGATGCCCAAGCTCGCTGAGCTGATAGCCGAAAGCTCATGAGGGTCAGGGATTAGCAGGGTGAATTCAACTTAAAGATGTTGAAGAGCCTGGAAAGAATAGAAAGGAAATTGGAAAATGAGAGTGACACAAGCAAAACAGGGAGTCGCAGGACCCCTGAGAGAAAAAAAAGATCGAGGAGTGGTAGCAGACATCGTCGTCGCTCCCCAAAGCATTCTGGTAAGGAAGCACACAGTAGTTCAAGCCCATCCCCTACCAGAAAACACTGAAGATCTGGAGTGGATGAGATGAAAGGGGAGATGAACAAGATTAAGCCACCTACGTTTGATGGAGAACATAAGAAGGAGGAAGATGCCGAAACATGGTTGCTTGGCATGAGGAAATATTTCCAACTGCAGAATTATTCCTCTCATGCAGAAGGAAGAATTGTGATGTATCAACTAAAAGGAAAATCATCCATGTGGTGGGATTAACTTGTGCAGGTGCAACACATTAGAGAGAAAGATATCACTTGGAAGGAATTCAAGAGGTATCTCAAGAGGAAATACCTGACTAAAAGATACTATGACAGAAAGATGAAGGAGTTCTTCGAACTCAAGCTGGGCAGCATGACCATTGATAAATACGAACGAAAGTTTTTTGAATTAGTAAAGTATGTTCCATTAATCAAAGATGAGGCTGTCAAGATTCAGAGGTATCTGAGTGGACTACCACCTCCCATTGGTGACAGGATCCAGTATGATGATCCTAAGACTATGGAAGAAACAATAAGAAGAGCGAAATGCTTATATGAACAACAAAGAGAAAATCCTACCTTTCGGAAGGCTTGGGATGACCAGAAGAAGTTTAAGAAAGAACAGAGGCAGAAAGGAAACAAACCTCCCTTTTTCAGAAATAGTCCTCAAGGACAACCATCGTTTAGAGAGCCGAGAATGGCTGAAGTGGGGGAAAAAGGGCCAAGAAAGATGCCCATTCAATGTTGGGGCTGTAAAGAGAACCACAAGTACAGAGATTGTCCCCATAAAAATGGCAAAGCAAGAGTTTTCCATAATGTTCAACAAGATGAAATAGTGGAGGACATGGGAAGTAGAATGCCAAGGATCTATGTAGCCCTAGACAACAGGTAAGATGAATTTCAGTCACACATGATTGAAGTGGAAGGTATGATTAACAACCAACCATTTATTATTTTAATTGATTCAAGGGCTAGCCATAGTTATGTAGATCCTAGGGTGGTGGAAAGTTTTCATTTATCAAGAAGCAAACATGAAAAGTCTTGGTAGTGAAGTTGGCTACAAGAACTAAGAGGAAAGTCACTGAGTTGATTAAGTCTTGTCCTGTGGACATGAAGGGATTGAGCACGAAGGATGAATTGAATATTCTTCCTTTAGGCTCTTATGACTGTTTAATTGGGATGGACTAGTTGGACCGGCACCATGCCATCCTGGACTGTTGTAACAAGGAATTTACTTTCCTAGATGAGGAGGGGAATCGGAAAACAGTCAAAGGAATTCCCAGAGCTGTGGTTGTTAGAGAAATCTCAGCAATGCAGCTAAAAAAGTGCTACATGAAAGGTTGTCAATTATTTGCAGACCATGTGGAGGAAGCATCCAGAGATGAAGTCTCAAAGATTGGATACCATGCGGTACTAACAGAGTTTGAAGATGTATTTCAGGAGGTACCCGAACTACCTCCGAAGAAAGATATCGATTTCTCTACAAATTTGATGCCTAGAGAAGCTCTAGTGTCAAAAGCTCCTTATAGAATGAGTACGCCAGAGCTGAAAGTGTTGCAATTGCAACTTGAAGAGCTTCTAAAGAAGGGGTACATTCACCTAAGCATGTCACCTTGGGGTGCCCCGATATTTTTCCTGAAGAATAAGGATGAGATGTTGAGGCTGTGCATTGATTTCAGACAGTTGAACAAAGTAACTGTCAAGAACAAGTATCCTCTGTCGAGGATCGACGATCTTTTTGATTAATTGAAAGGTGCGAAAATATTTTCAAAGATAGATCTCAGATCGAGATATCACCAGGTAAGAATAAAGGATGAAGACATTAGCAAGACCGCCTTTAGAATAAGGTATGGTCATTACGAGTTCACAGTGGTACCGCTTGGGCTATCGAATGCACCTGTTGTTTTTATGTGCTTGATGAATGGTGTATTCATGGACTATCTAGACAAGTTTGTCATAGTCTTCCTCGATGACATTCTGGTGTATTTCAAGTCAGAGGAAGAGCATGAACAACACCTGAGGATGGTGCTGCAAGTGTTGAGAGAACACCAACTGTATGCCAAGTTGAGCAAATGCTTGTTTTATCAAAGGCAAATCCATTACTTGGGGCACATTATTTTAGAAGAAGGGATCGTTGTGGATCCTAAGAAGGTTGAGGCCATCAGAGAATGGTCAGTGCCAAGGAATGTGACGGAAGCTAGATCCTTTATGGGTCTAGCGGGCTATTACAAAAGTTTTGTCACAGGGTTCTCAAAGATAACTCACCCTATCACTTCCTTGCAAAGGAAGGATAAAACGTTTCAGTGGACTAAAGAGTGTGAGAAACGTTTCTAGCAATTGAAGCAGTTGTTAACCAATGCTCTAATCTTGAGAATTCCAGATCCAAATGTGGATTTCATGGCGTGCACAGATGCTTGTAAACAAGGGTTGGGAGGAGTTCTCAGTGAGAATGGATTCATAATTTGTTATGAGTCCAGGAAGCTAAAAGAGCACGAAAAGAATTATGCCACTCACGATTTGGAGTTGGCAACAATCGTTCACTCTCTGAGGAAATGGAGACATTACCTCATGGGAAGGAGATTTGAATTGAGAATAGACCACAACGGTCTGAAATATTTATTTGACCAACCTACCTTAAATGTGAGGCATTGTAGGTGGTTGGAGTTTCAGTGTAAATATGACTTTGACATCAAGCATATCAAAGGGAAGGAAAACAAGGTGGTTGATGCACTCAGCAGAAAGGTGCACAACTTACATGCTTCAGCCATTAGCATGTACATGACTGATATTAACGATAGAATTTTGGAAGATGCAAATGTATATTTGCACTACAGAGACTTGATAGCAAATCTACAATAGAGTGAGAGACCACATAAAGAGGAAAATTACACCTTGGAAGCTGATGGAATACTTCTGTACAACAATAGAGTGTATATACCCAATTTCCAGAGTTTGAAACTTGCGATTCTAAGAAAAATGCATAATGTGACTTATGTTGGACACCCTGGATATTAGAAGACTGTGACAGAAGTTAAGAGCCATTACTTTTGGCCAGGTATGAAAAAAGAGATCGTTGAATATATCGCCAGATGTATGGAATGCTAGAAGGTTAAAGATGAACAAGGTTGCTACAACCTTTGCCCATTCTTGAAAGGAAGTGGAAAGTGGTGACAATGGATTTTATTATAGTTACACCAATCACTAGTAAAAATGAAATGGCAATTAATGCAAACATAGCCAATTGAAAAGCAATAATCATGGTTGTGATCGTACAAGCTACCAACATATTGAATAAAACCATCTCCTAATCATATGAGAGTTTCCTTGGATCATATTTATCGATTCGTTCTACATCCAAGACGTCGAGTTTCCTTGGATCATATTTATCGAGTTGGATCATGATCTAGACGTCGAGAAGCTTTGAATGCACAACATGGATGACCGTTTCTTACGAAGAATCTTCAAATAAATAACTAAACCAACGATCCAAAAGAAACGAAACTTTGTGTAAATGGGAGTACGAATCTTCAGCGTTAAAGGAAGAAATTGGGCCAATAATGAACTGGTGACGGCTGTACACAGCCAATCATCGTGCATCACCCACTTGGATCTTATTAAAAGAAAAACAGTCTTGACATGCATCACCCACTTGCTGAAATATACAAATATTTTATGAACACTTCTTTTAAGCGATCGACTGCAATTTTACTGTGTAATTCAGCGGCCGCATTGAGGCACGACATTGCATAAAAGACTATTATTAATCAACACCATAAATATATAGTTTTATATCCAATATTATATGTGATGGAGGGACGAATTATATACTAGCCCAGCCAACACCATAAATATACAGTTTTATATCCAATAATTGAATATTATATGCTTATGAGGACCAATTATATACTAGCCCAGTCACTTAACCCGTGGCTGATGAACGCCTAAAGGCGATCATATGTTGAGCACAGCCACTTAACTCATGAACCCTAACCCTAAAAGGTGATGATATCTTGAGCACAGCCACTTAACTCATGAACCCTAACCCTAAAAGGTGATGACATTTTGTGGACATTTTTGTCACTTTCCAACTTACCCTTAGTAAGCAGGTT
>ML778728.1:343994-440898 GCA_009831015.1 Picea engelmannii | reverse complement strand
CTATGCTCATTTTATCGTGTAGAATACTACAAAAATGTGGAAGTATTTTTAACAAACACTCTTCCAGTCCCCATCAACTTAGGTAAGAACAATCATCCCATTCTATTCCATAGAAGGCATTCAATGGGTGTGTATTGACAAGGAAAAGTAGATACATCCATTATTTTTATGAAAACTATTATGTTGGGAGAGTTTTCCGGACTAATCTTTAAAGTAATTAATTGATTAGTATTAATATAATGGACAAACACTAAAAACCCTTATGTTTGCAGTGAAAATATTTTTCTCATGAATTTTAGAAACAAAATGTATCTCCTCTCCTTTTTAGCAACATTTTTATTTTTATTTTTATTTATATATAAAATTATACTTAACATTTTTGTTATATAAACTCAAAATAACTAATTATCACCTATATTGTTTGATGTTATTATCTAATGGTAATTATTTTTATTTTTATTTATATATAAAATTATACTTAACATTTTTCTTATATAAACTCAAAATAACTAATTATCACCTATATTGTTTGATTTTATTATCTAATGGTAATTATCACCTATGTTGTTTGATGTTATTATCTAATGGTTATGGTATTACCATGGCAAGATATATGTTCAATGGCGCTTGCATCAGTAATCAACATTAAGTGGGAATTCTCTATTCGCAAGTATATAAATACTATTCTTGTTTGTAATATAGTATCTATAACTTACTTATTACGTTTGGCAATAGAATGACCATGCATTTAAATTACAACCTCTAGATATATCTATGCATATGTTCATGTGGTGTTATGTTCCTTCTATTTGAGAACCACCCTATAGTTAAAAGGTTGTAGTCTTGAAGGAACGAATTATCGTCCTTCTATTTCAGACCCACCCTATAATTAAAAGGTTGTAGTCTAGAAGGAACGAACTATAATCACCTAGGCGTGAGAAACTCTCATATGGTTTATATTTATATATTTACTTTAGTTATTATTTAACTTTGCACTAAGTTACGGTTCACTCTATAGTCGAGCATTATTTCTTTCCTCAAACTCATATACTTTTATAATATTCTTACTGGTGGCTATAACCTTCTATTCTTTTATGTAAGGAGGGTTTTAGGCCCAAACACCTTCATTACTTTAACCAAATCGTGAATGTCAGTGGATCGAACTCACATACTGTGGTTGTGAGCTATATTACTATATAATGTACCCATACAATACAGAATTAAAACCTCCTTTCATTTTTGCACTCGTGGCTATCGGCCCTAGGGTCTCCGAGAGGTGTTTGTGTGTATATATTAAACCCTATTCATCAGACACTTGGTATGGAACGTACGCCTGTCAATATCCTCTATTAAATTATCTTAATCTAACACAGAGCTACCTGTCAGTTTAACCATCGTTTAATACTCGGTTGATATTAATGTGGAGCTAGTAGGATCCCAAGAGGTGGCCACATATTGGCACCATTAAGATTGCTAGATGTCTTACTGAAAATACCTCTAATTTTTAATGGAAATCTGGGTCTATCACTATCATTCTCCACTTGTTCTTTGCATCGTCATGGCTGGAATAGACATAGAGCCACGGGTTCCCTTCTTTTCGGAGCATAGGGTATACTGGTTTACTTTTACAGTAGTAGAGAGATGTATATTTTCAAGGCGGCTCAAGCAGAACTAGAATGGTTACCACAGAAGATAAGATAATATGCTCTAATTTTTTCGATGGATACTTGGATTTGAAGATTCAAGAATAATTTTTATGTATTTATTTATTTCTTTTCTTTTCTTCTTGTAAATTCAAGCTAACTAATTTATTAATATAAAACAAAGTATATCCAAATACAAGCTAACTACTCAAAATTGAGAGATGTGTGATTTCTTTCAGTGAGTTCGGTGTTAAGGATGTTGAAATTTGGTGACAATGAATTCTTAGAAGGATGGATTTGGATCCTATTATCCTACGTTGGTTGTAATTAAAATAGACCAAGTTATAATATGGGTAGGAGTGCATTTAATAATCAACTTCTTGTGTAAATGTATATAAATTCATGCAAGCCCGTAGAAGCATATATGCCAAAGTGAGAGGGATGAGAGAACTTGCAACTTTGTTATAATCTCCATGATCTGAATAATAAGACAATCGATGCCTATGCTTGGTGGACGTAGCCCAACGTTTGGGTGAACCATGTGAAATCCCTATATTTCTTATCTGTGTGACTGTTAATTATCACATGTGAATTGTGTTTTCCGCATTTGCAATTCTAACAAGTGGTATCATAGCTGATTGGAGGAGAAGGTGTCGAGGGCATCAAATTCTTGGAGGAACTGCAGGAGTGAAATCTATGTGAAGTGCATCGATTTCCACATCGTTGTAGGGGCCTCCTCTTGGAAGGTGCCACGACCCATTAGTCGGACTTTCAAAACTCGAAAAATCCTGAGATTTTCCCACCGAGACTGTATCGAGAAGCGTGACAACCACCATACATCGTCGCAACCTGATTGTAGTTGGAGGTGCGACGACCCATACTAGCACGTCGCAGGGCACTCACTTTGGGAGGTGTGACGACTCCGTTTAAACAAAGTTCACAATCTCCCTTTAAAAACTCACATGTTTTTCAAAGAATTTGAGGTATGAAGTTATGGTTTATGTGATGGTTGACTTTTTTATTAAAAGTTGAAGGATGGCATGAGGTGAATGTTTAAAACAATTCAAAAAGGTGGAGGATTGTATGAATTTAAAAGGTGGATGTGTTTTTAAAAGGCTTTTTATGGAGTAAAAAGTTTAAGGTATAAAGTAAATTAAAAAGGTTTTATGGAATATATAAATTTTTATTATTTTAAATTTTTTGTGGTTATCATTTAATCTTATTTATTAAGGATTCACTTTTTTCATCCATTGGTTAAAGAGTAAAGTATTATAAGTTGTGATTTGGGTATTAGGCGGTTTTGTGCTAATGGCTAAGATGCAGAGTTCGAAGTTTGAAGTTGAAAAGTTCAGTGGTAAAAAAAACTTTGAGCTCTGGAAGCTCAAGATGTGGGATTTACTGATGCAACAAGGGTTGCAAAAAGTATTGGCAGGCAAGTCAAAGAAACCAACAGCCATGATGAATGAGGAATGGGAAGATTTAGATGCAAAAGCTCTTAGTACCATTCGTTTATGTCTAGCGGATGATGTTTTGTTTAATATCATAGGAGAGGATACAATATCAGGCTTATGGAACAAGTTGGAAAGTCTATATATGACGAATTCCTTGACAAGCATAATCTACTTGAAGAGACAGTTGTACAGTTTGTGAATGAAAGAAGGTACAAAAGTTGTTGGCCATTTAAATACCTTCAATACCCATATAGTTCAATTGACAAGTATGGAACTTAAATTCGAAGATGAAAATAAGACTATTACACTATTGTGTTCATTGCCTGAGTCTTGGGATAATCTAGTCACTTCTATTAGCTTTAGCTCAATAGATGTTTTAGATTATGACTCTGTTGTGGGAGCTTTGTTAGATGAGGAGATGAGGAGAAAATCTAGCTAAGAAACCTCAACTTCAGAGGCGATGTTGGTCAGAGGTCAAACTAAACAGAAGAATGAGAGAAGTTTTTATCGATCTAAGTCAAGAAACAGAAAGTGTAAAGAAAAATGTTGGTACTGTGGAAAAACAAGACATCTAAAGAAATATTGCTAGAAAAGAAAGGAATCTGAGGAAAACTCTACGAAGGAAGCAAATTTGGTTGTAACAAATTCAGGTATGACTGATCAATTTTTATCCGTTTCTAGTAAATTACAATATCAAGAAGAATGGCAGTTAGATTCAGGTGCCTCCCACCACACGTGCTCACATAGAAATTGGTCCATTTCTTACCAATCTGTTGATGAGGGTGTAGTGTTTATGGGAAATGGTATTTCCTGTAAAATTGTTGGGTTGGCAGTATTAGAATAGGGATGTTTGATGGCATTGTTAGGTAATTAATGAATGTTAGATATGTACCTGAGCTTAAATCAAATTTGATTTCATTGGGAGTGTTGGATTCTTGTGGATATAAGTATACAGTTCAAGGTGGAGAACTCACATATTCAAAAGGTAGTTTAGTAGTGATGAAGGCAACAAAGGTTGATAAACTTTATAAGTTGGAAGGGATTATTGAAGTAGCATCTGAAGTGACAGATGTATCTTCTTGTTTATGGAAGAAGAATCAAGGTCATAAGAGAAAGAAAGAATTGTAGGTACTGGTAAGCGGTAAATCATTTATAAACTTAAAATATTTGTTTCTGAATTCCTGCTTGTTTTATATCTCTACAAGTTATAATGGTGGTATAAAATAATGTTGTGTGTGGGATCCTACTTCTCACAAGGTCATCATTGACAAAGATATAGTATGTATGGAACAACCAAAATGGTTGATTCAAGATTGCAATGGTAAATTTTTTTGCATGCTAGAAACTTCATTGTATGGCCTATTGGTACCCAGGCAAATATAAAAGAGGTTTGAATCCTTCATAGTGAGTCAAAATTTTTCAAAGGGTAGGAATGACTATATAGTTTATAGTACATTCACAATATTGATGTTATTTGCTGATGATATGCTCGATGCAAGCCGAAGCATGGATAAAATCAGTAAGAAAATGACTCAAGTGGACAGGACAATTCAGATGAGGGATCAAGGAGCAGCAAAACAAATTATGGGCATGGAAGTACACATAGATGGTAATAGTAAGTTGTGGTTGGAGTTCAGTATGAACATTGTAAAACTAGTCTTTATCCCTCTTTCTTTCCATTATAAGTTTTCTTCAAGCATAGGTCCTTTCTATAAAGAAGAAAAGGTTATGTCTCATGTAAGTTCAATATGAGATCTGTTGTATGTGGTGAAATGGTTAAGATTAGATGTTTTACATGCTAATGATTTTGTCAGATACGTGACAGATTCAGGTGTTGAAGTGAAATGGGTGCTTCAATGTTTGAGAAGCACAAATGTCACATATAATGGTTACACTAAGATGGTATGTGATATTTTTTATGTATATTGTAATACATGTGTCTGATAGAAGGAGATATGTCACTAAATATGTCTCACAACACAGTTGTGGAAGACATGTTGGAGGTGGAGTGACCCTTCAGGAAATCCAAACTCGTGCAAGTCATACATGCAAGATCATGGAACCAGTTTTATTAGAGAAGCTGCAATGGTGCTTGGCTTCTCTTGGATTGCAGAAAAGATGATGAACAAAAGGAAGGAGCAAGGTATCAGGTTAATTGTTGTCAAGTTGGATATTGTTGGGATTTGGTGACAACGAATTCCTCCAAGGATGGATTTGGATCCTATTATTTTGGGTTGGTTGCAACTAAAATAGACCAAGTTAGAATATGGATAGGAGTGCATTTAATAATCAGTTTCTTCTGTAAATGTATATAAATTCATGCAAGCCCGTAGAGGCATATACGACACAGTGAGAGGAATGAGAGAACTTGCAATTATGTTGTAATCTCCATGATATGAATAATAATACAACCGATGCCTATGTTTGGTAGACGTAGCCCAATGTTTGGGTGAACCACGTGAAATCCCTTTGTTTCTTATGTGATTGTTAATTATCATATGTGAATTATATTTTCTGCATCTTCAATTTTAACAAAGGACACTAAGAATTAAAAACATGCCCATGAAGGGAAACCAAGCATTGAATTTTTGTTTAGTCGACCTACCCTTTGAGGGGAAACCAAGCTAGAAAATGGTTTGAGACATATAGATATCCAAAATTAACATGTCAAAACAATAATTAAATTGGACCAAAATACTAAAAATTGAGCTTGCCAGGTGTAGAAGGAGGACCCCCCGGCGAAATTTCTTCAATGATAGGGAATCCATAGCCACTGTCGCTGGGAGAGATGGTATGTGCTTCCTTTGGTTGAAATCTTGAGCGTTTGATGGAGGAAGGAGAGACTTGTTCTCTGCGCTCTACATGTTTCATGCCTGGAGAGTTCACCAATATGAACTTCAACCAAAAAAATTGTTTATCATGAGACTATCCGCTCATTCCATTCCAAGAACGAAGGTTAATGAATCATAAATGAGTTTTACCCTGAGAATAAATTTTTCCAAATCTTGCTATGAAAACATCGGATCGTCATCGTACTGGGTATGGTCTATTTCTGGGTGTGAAAGGCCAGGGCATTTATGCCTCAGACCTCGAGAAGCTCCTGTAGTTATTGCGCATGGGGTTGGATGGAGAAGGCACCCAAGTGGATCGAGGATGAAATCCTTGACATTTTATTCATGTGGTCACCCACGTCCATGGAGTCACAATATTTCATGGCTATATGAATACAGTCATGCTTTAGACTGGTGTGAAGAAGCAGGGAAAAGTACCAATCATGAAGAGTGGAACTCCTTGAATCTCCTTCATTGGCGAGCCTGTCGGGAAGAGCATTATCCTTACGCTTGACATCCTTAAAGATAATTTCTCCAGAGAGGACCATTGAGTTTGCGAATGGATGCAACCCATATTCAAGTCTCCAGCTAGGTGATAGTTTATTAAATTGAGAACCATTTTGAATATGTGTAGCCAAAGAGATAATGATATGGGAGTCATCGTCAATGATGAGAGGAGAGAGGGCCCATTTTATAGTGATTTGAAGGCCATGAAGGAGCCCTGAAAGATCTGTCGCATTTTTGCTATCTATTATGAGAGCTCCATAAAAGATTCATAGGATGATACCTGGACAATTTCTGAAGACTCCTCCAAAACCAACCAATCCTGGATTTCCTTTCGACGCACTATTAAAGTTTATCTTGAGAAATACTCTTGGAGGGAAGCTCCATATTTCGGGGTTGGATGGAGGTATTTGTGGCATGATAGAACGAGCCAACTGGCGAGGAGGAGTGAATCTCCAATTTTGAAAGATGATAGCTTCATGCGATGAGACTTGAAGTCTTGCTCTGTCCAGGGATGAAGAAGGAGATTTTCTAAGATATGCTTTCTGGAGGTGGCCCAAAGGAGGTCCTCCTAGTTATATTTATTTTCAAATATTCTTTGATTGTGTTCATTCCATATATCCCAAATTACAAAGCTGGATATCACTTGCCATATCCGATTGAGAATAGAGTTATGAAATGGATTTTATTTCCAGTTTTTAAGAGTCTAGACTGCATCCCCTTGCAGTCGATCTGATTTCCTACATAGAACTGTTATTTTATCCCAAAGCCTACTAGAAAGGGGATAGTTGTCTAGGAGATGATCTATTGTATCCTCTTGGCCAAAAGAAGGGCCAGAGAATCCCCTCTTGATAATATTATCCCAGGTGAGAAAACACTGGTGGATCACGAGCTAAAGGAAGGTGGTAACTTTGGGCCAAGTTTTCATGCTCCAAATTTTAGTCCAAATGGGATTTGTTTGCTCCATCTGAGCTTGGATAGAGAGACGATAGGCTTCCTTAATTGTGAAGGATCCCTTTAGACGATAACCCCACCTTAGGATGTTCGGTCCTTGAAGCTTGCAAATTTTACAGTTTTTAAGATCTTCTCATATGCGATCAATGGGCCCGTCCTGCAGATCAATTTTCCACTCCCCAGAGATTTCTAGATTCTAAAGTCTTGTTGGTTTTCTGGTACCTAAAAATCGCTGACTTTTGGTCATCCTGAAATTTGAATCAAGGCCTATAGGTGAGGGGAATGATGCGAGTTGGCTAAACTCCGAAGCTATTGCCACGAGTCTGTCCAAAATTTTGAAGAGGTGTCATCACGGATTTCCCACAAACTGTGTCGTTGGACTAGATCCCTTTGAATATTTGTTGCATTCCAAATAAGGGAGCAATAGATATTATAACTATAACAGATTAGGTGTTGAGGCTTCCAGTCTGAAGCATATATTTTTTTCCATAATTGGGCCCAAGGATTTGAATTCTTAGTGAGTCAATTCCACTATATCTTCGCACTAAGGATTTCATTTCTTTTTGCTGGGAACCAAGTCCCAGGCCACTCGACAATTTGGGAAGACAGACATTATCCCACTTAACTAGAGCCCATTTTAAGGTGTTTCGGTCTCCTCCTTAGAGAAAGGTGCGTTGAATAGCTCTAATAGCTTTGAGAACCCATTTAGGGGTGGGGTGGCTAAGAGAGGGAAGAGATAAAGAGGCATAGGTTGTAAGACTGCTTTTATGAGAATGAGCCTCCTTTTGATGGGCATATGTGAACACTCATCTACTAGAAGGGAGAGCCCATTCTGAGGTTGTATAAAGTAACCTAAGCCTTTTGGGATGACCCACCCTGAAGACTTTTACGACTCCATTGGCCGATGAAGAAAACTAACTTAAACTACAAAAATTTAAAGTAACCTAAACCTTTTGAGATGACCCACCCTAAAGACTTTTACGGACTCCATTGGCCGATGAAGGAAACTAACTTAAACTACAAAAATTTAAAGTAACCTAAACCTTTTGGGATGACCCACCCTGAAGACTTTTACGACTCCATTGGTCGATGAAGGAAACTAACTTAAACTACAAAAATTAAAGCATCTAACCAGCTATTAAAAAATACATGTTATGTACATTAGAGTTTATTATTCACACTTCTAACTACAAAACTTACACTATGTACATATACAATATTGTAGAGGAGTCTTGTGAAACTGAAATGATTGCAGAGAAAACTAAATCCAAGGCTAAATTATAATTAAAAAAAATAAAATAATACTAATCTACAAATCAAACTGAAGTTCAAATTAAAAAGTTGTGAATGAAAATAACAACAATTTTTAGTTTAAATGAACAAAACATATAAACTTATAATGATGATTTAAATTCACACGAAAAGAAAAAAGAAAAAAAAACAACTAAATAAAATGTTGTTTATGATGCACAAATAACAATAATTTAATCTGATCCCTTATGATGATTTATAAACCATTTGTCAAGAGAAAGATGATTCTAATTGGAAAAATTAATTACAAGTTCAAAATATGCACATA
Organism: Picea engelmannii; assembly: GCA_009831015.1. Classification (NCBI taxonomy): domain Eukaryota; kingdom Viridiplantae; phylum Streptophyta; class Pinopsida; order Pinales; family Pinaceae; genus Picea; species Picea engelmannii. The sequence goes on along the minus strand of ML778728.1, from coordinate 431,936 downwards.
AACTTACCTAAGGTGAAATCCCCTAAGCGAAGAAGGACATCTCCACAAGGGATCCAACGGAGATTATCTATCTGCCTCAGGTACCGCAAGCACTTCTGTTTTGAATGCAATGTTGGTATGTTTGCAATGGGTGGGATGGCTATATCATTGGGTTTGCTCCAGAATACTCTCCTTAGACCAGACTTAGACTCTCTTAGAAATATGAAACGATACATTTAAGTATTTGCATAATAACAATACCATCATAAGGATCTTAATGATTAGGGACAATAAACCATTGAAAATTGAGTAATATTGATAGGAAAATAAATTATAGCAATTAATGAGGTATTGATAAATCGACAAAAGTTGAGTTTAGCCATATACCATTAATGCATGAAGAAAAAGAACCGTGTAATAATAGATATTATATTGAAAATAAAAAAAAAATACTTAGAAGACTGAAGCTTTAAGTAATCCACGATTCCATATCATTCTTCAATGTAACATTAGTCCATTATCCCAAAATTTCAACCATGTCTCCACTCCCAAAATTCATGAGTATTTAAACAAAATAAAGATTGATCCTCATATCCACATGATAAAGGAGAATCCTTCAAAATAGTAAATTTTGAACCATGGATCATAATCTATGCTTAGACTAGAAAAGTTTTAAGTTTATTTAAAAAATTTGTTGTGATAATAACGATGAAATGAATACATGTCCTTTCAAATTAATTATGTTGATAGGCATCCTTCTATTGAAATTGATGGATTGATCATTTTTTTAATTACAAAATTTAATTAGATGGTTAGAAAGTGAAGATGCTGCCATATTCTTAGTCTTACATCCAAATCAATAAATAAGATGGCAAGAACTAACTCCCTTGTATTTATAAAATCTACGTTCATCATGTTTACTTTTTCACTTTTACTAAACATGATTAAAAAATTACTGTAACAGTATATGATTGCCCCATTTAAATAATTAACCTTTATGCAAGATTTTAACAGAGACTAATTCAACCTCATTACAATGGATTTTTACGTTTGAATGATTAGGAACACTAGCTCAACTCCATTACTAGGTATTACACGTATCAGGCACCCATTACCACGTTTTGTAATTTAAAATTACTTATTTTATTTATTTAATTGATTACAGGAGCCATTTAAATTTATGGAAGAGAGGTGCCTCATATACCTGAGGCATGCCGCTTCATATACTTGACGCCATGTTTTGCAATTTAAATTTATGATATACCTGAGGCCGGCCACGTTTTAAAATTTGCAATTTAAATTTATAGGATACTTCATATACCCGAGACAGCGTTTTGCAATTTAAATTTATTGGGAGAAATATGGTTCATATATCCGAGGTAGGCCACGTTTATGGGAGACATGCGAGTTTTCCAGTTTAAACATATTCCACAATTATCCTGGAGGTTTCAATTAGCCATGGAAGTGGCGTTTCAATTAAGCTTGCCCTGGGTTTCAACTAATATCAGATGTGAACCATGCATTCCATGCCATGATCAATGTCATCATTTCAATTAACCACAATTTTATTCTTTAACCCCACAGCTTGTATATCCTTCTTCATCCCAAAAATTTTATACTTTAGTTGTGCAGGTTAACATGCAGCAGAGGCCGATGAGCAAGTTGAATTGGAGGTCATTTTGCAGGAAGGTGCGATCTCCAAGGCCGAGACTCAAATGAAATTGGACAAAGTTGGAGGACTCCCTTTCATGAGGTTTGCGGTGTAATTCGGCTCCAACCAGTTGTGCCTGTTCGGTCATACCCGTTGTGCCCTCTCTCAGTATGCACGCAGTAACTCGCTCACTCAGTATGTACCCAGTTTTTACCTGTAGTACTCCCCAGCCTTTTTCTTTTCACCCTCACGTAAACAACCCCTTGCAAATTTATTTCCTTTACGTATCTAATCACCGAAACCCATGAATAGTGGACGGAGGCAGCATAGAATAGATCAATTAGAGGAAGACAACATAGAGGAGTAGCATCAGGTTAGCCAATCCTTTTCCATAACATGTTTTCATATCAGATATATAGTTTTTCATAATCTTTTAGTCTATTCAGTTTGGTATTCGAATAGATAACATCAAAGCGTATCAAAGAAGCAAGATCTTTGTAACAATTTTATCAAATATTAGTATAAAACTATTATTTATCAGGGCTTAGTATCAGAACGACTATTTACTTGGTATTCTTTTCACATGTTAAATATTTTCCACTGTAAAAATGTATGTAGTACCGATGTGGAATCAAAAGTATTGGATTAACGGATTTGATGTTCATTTTTTCCTTTAGGTATCCTTTGAAAACCCTAAAAGGATTGTTTGTGTAACATGATTTGTTAATAGATATCCGGGATCTTCCGACTTTGGAAGAATTATATGGGACATAGATTAAAAAACATGAAAAAAAACATCACCCATGTGAGCATCTACCCCGCAAGGATGCCATTCGACAATCAAGAATTAAAGAGGAATATATAATAATTAGGGTTTCAATGTGAGGTTGATTGAAATAGATTGAAATAAAAAAATAAAAAAAATGACTAACTATGGATCCTCAGAGTCACAATGTTTTTTGGTTTAAAAAACAATGTTTTTGAAAATGCTCCCATAAAAGTAAGAATGTTTTCTCACCATATTTAGGACATGCATTTTGATTGTGAAAATCCCCATTTTTTATTAGTCAAAAATTTAAATCAAATAGGTTTGAAACGGTTTAGCTATGAAAAGTTTCGACCTATTTCTTATGACAGATCCAGGAAAAGAATCATGAGAAATCGATCGACTAAATTGCAAACTGAAACTATCTGTGGGAAGTACATGAAAAAATATCCAGGACGAAACAAAAGAATGCTTTTCATTGCCACGGTTGAGTGAAAATTATATTGTGTAATTCCTATTTAAGTGCACGTAAAATACCAAAATTGGACATATATAGTTTGCATAATCTCTTTGTCTAGCTTCCTCTTATTCAGTATTTCAGTTTGCATTATTTTTATATACTAAATCAATTACGTATTATAATATTTGGAGGAAGATATCATATCAAACGGTATCAAAGAAACAAGCTTTTCGTAACAATTTTATCAAAGATTTAGTATGAGAACGACTATTTATCAGGTCTTCCTTCACACTTTAAATATTTTCCAGCTTAAAACAGTGTATGTAGTACCCATGTCTAATCAAAACTGTTGGATTAAAGGATTTGATGTTTAAATTTTCATGCTGTATCCTTTAGAAACCCGTAACATGATTTGTTATTATATACCCGCGATCTTCGGACTTTGAAAGAATTGAACCTGAAATAGATTAAGAAACATGTTGTCCATTCCCACCAGGACGCCATTGGACAATATAAAATTAAAGAGGAATATATAATAATTAGGGTTTCAATTAATATAGATATAATGACAAGTCGAACTTGTCGTCTAGCGGTTTCATATATACTTTTCTGACTGGATGGTTGAAGACATTAATATGCAGGGGTTTCTTAGAAGAGACCGAAAATGCATTCCTTTAGTTTTCATCTTATTTGCAGTTCTTGAATTTGTCATAGAGCTTGAGACAATGGATATCTCAATAATTGTAGATTAACAATAGTGTATAATTAGCAAATACTATATCCACGCACATAACTATAGTTAATCTTTTTGAATTTGGCAAAACAATTGGTTATAAATATGTATTTTTCTGAATTTAGCAAATAATTGGTTATAAATATATATTTAAGAGTAGAGTAATATGATGATGATGATTAACGTCCATTAAAACCTAATTGGTCTATCTGACCTTAAGAGGATAAATGATTACTTGTGATTCTAAATAGGGTAAGTAGTAAAATTATAACTTTTAGCACAATTGTTGTGAAATTTCTAATTGTTTAAATTGAATATGGAATTTGTTAATTTATTAATTTAGTACCATTTAAATTTAATTGACTATATTATTTAATTTGTTATATTATTTTAATATTAATCATGTTAATATTAATGCTAATATTAACAATAATGTTAAGATTAATCTTAATTTTAATATTAATATTTGTGTTAATGTTAATATTAATATTAATATTAACAAGTTAAGGGTAATGTTAATGTTAACATTAACATTACTATTAATATTAAGATTAATCTTAATTTTAATATTAATTTTTATGCTAATGTTAATGTTAATATCAATATTAATATTAACAGGTTAAGGGTAATGTTAATGTTCACATTAACATTACTATTATTAATGTTAAGATTAATCTTAATTTTAATATTAGTATTTATGTTAATGTTAATATCAATATTAATATTAACAGGTTAAGGGTAATGTTAATGTTAACATTAAAATTACTATTAATGTTAGCATTAATATTAATATTAATGTTAAGGTTAATGTTTATATTAATATTTACTTTAATTTTAATATTAAGATTTCCTTTAATATTAATGTTAATGTATATGTTAATATTATCTTTAATGTTGATCTTAAAAATTAATTTTAGTAATGTTAAATGTTGATCTATAATAGGTCTCTTTCCTATGTTAATGTTAATCTTATGTATGTCTCTTTCCTTTTTTTTCTCTTCATGATAAGTGTCTTTTTTCTCATTAAAGGAGATGGTCTTCTCAATAAAAGAGGATTTTGTCGATTATGAGTCTATTCAATGACACTTTAAAATTGTATTTTTTAAAATTTTTATTCGTTATTATTATATAAGGTCATTATCAATATTTTATTCAATAATTTACTTTTCATGTGTGTACTCATGTTGTGTTGATTATGCATACTACATCTAATAAATTAATGTTGTATTTTTCTTAACTAGGGTTATAAACAATTTATATACTTCCCTTTTCTGTTGTATTTTTCTTAATCAGGGTTATAAACTATATGATCCAAATGTGGTATTAAGAATGCAACACAACTAGAACTAATATATAAAAAGAAAATGAAAAATGTATCAATGGATGGAACCCCAATAAAATGATCTTTCCTACACCACAAGATAATATATATATATATATATATATATATATAGATATAGATATAGATATATATGAAAATCTTAACATAATATATTTTGTATATATGGATGCATAATGGTCATAGCTTATATCATGGTGAAATATATACACTATATGATCCATATGTGGTCTATTTAAATGTCCTTCTAACAAGAATAAATCATCATCTGTAAATTTCGAGTTGTTTTTCTATCAATGTTCTTAAAACAAATGTAAATCAACATCTACAAAGTATATATTAAGTAGATTAAACCTCAATAAATGAGTCTTAATTTTAAAACATTAACCCAATATAATTACACCGTGACTAAATCCAATATGACTAAACACAATATGTCTAAACCTAGAACTTCCTTACCACGAAATTTCTATACCTAGAAATTCCTTGTCACAATGTGATGAACATTATCAAACGTCGCAAAATGACAAAATTTCCCCCATCCTTGCATTCTAAAAATCACTTACGGAAGGCATAATATGTCAAACATCTCCCAATGACTCATTGTGATGAACATTTCCCAACATTGCAATATGTTTACTATCTCCTAACGTTGCATTATGAAAAACATTTCCAAACATCTCAATTTCACACACCTTTCTCATTATGAATAAACATAGAAATTCCCTTACACAAACCTAAAACTGTAACGTGAATAACCAAACTTGAGTATGTGATGAAAATTTTCCTTTGTCACCTTGTGACGAAAATCTCCTAATGTCGCAATGTGACAAACATTCTCATGTCCTAACATTTCCCCAATCACTTATTGAAGTCACAATGTGTCGAATGTTTCCCATCATAGCATTTTGTTGATTTTTCCAACATCATATTGTGATGAACATTTCCAAACATCCCAATGTGACAAACATTCCCATATCCTAACATTTCCCCAATCACTTATTAAAGTCACAATGTGTTGAGTGTTTCCCATCATAACATTGTGTTGAATATTATCCAACGTCACATTGTTATGAACATTTCGCAATGTTGCAATGTTATGAACATATCCCAATGTCATATTGTGATCAATATTTCACAATGTCTCAATCTTACGAATATTTTCCAATGTCGCAAAGTGAAAAACATTTCCCAATGTCATAATGTCATGAACATTTACCAACGTCACAACACCACAGACATTTCCCATCATCACATTGTGATGAACATGTCCCAACGCCGCAATGTCATGCCCATTTCCCAACGTCGCAATGGGATGAACATTTCTAAATGTCAAACTCTTTATGTGATGAACATTTCCCATTGTCACAATCAAACAAATATTTCCCAACGTCAAATTCTCATGAACATTTCCCTACATCGCAATGTAAAAAACATTTCCCATCGTTTCATTATGATTAATATGTCCCAACGTCATAATGCCACAAAAAATTCCCATCGTCACAACATTTCCCAATGTCACAATCTATTGAATATCTCCCAACATCGCATCCTGATGAACATTTCCCATCGTTGTAACCAATAATGTTAAAAACAATTCCCATCGTCGCATAATGGCCATAGATTCTATCATGGTGAAATATATACACTACATGATCCATATGTGGTCTATTTAATTTCCCTTCTAACAAGAATAAACAAATGTAAATCATCATCTACAAAGTATATATTAAGTAGATTAACCCCAAATAAATGGATCTTAATTTTAAAACATTAACCCAATATAATTACACCATGACTAAATCCAATATGACTAAACCCAATATGTCTAAACCTAGAAATTCCTTATCATGAAATTTCTAAACCTAGAAATCCCTTGTCACAATATGATGAACATTTTCAAATGTCGCAACATGACAAAAATTCCCACATCCTTGCATTCTAAAAATAATTTACGGATGACATAATATGTCAAACATATCCCGATGACTCATTGTGATGAAGATTTCCCAACATCGCAATATGTTTACTATCTCCCAGCGTTGCATTATGAAAAACATTTCCAAACATCTCAATATCACACACCTTTCCCATTATGACTAAACATAGAAATTCCAAGAGTAGAGTAACATGTATTTAGAAGTAGGGTAAGTAGTAAAACTATAACTTTTAGCACAATTGTTGTGAAATTTTTTATTGTTTAAATTGAATTTGGAATTTGTTAATTTATTAATTTAGTATCATTTAAATTTAATTGATTATATTATTTTAATATTAATCATGTTAATATTAATTTTAACATTAATGCTAATATTAACAATAACTTTAATATTAACAATAATGTTACTATTAATGTTAAGATTAATCTTAATCTTAATCTTAATATTTATGTTAATGTTAATATTAATATCAATATTAATATTAAGAGGTTAAGGGTAATGTTAATGTTAACATTAACATTACTATTAATGTTACCATTAACATTACTATTAATGTTAAGATTAATATTAATATTTATGTTAATGTTAATGCTAATATCAATATTAATATTAATAGGTTAAGGGTAATGTTAAAGTTAATATTAACATTACTATTAATGTTAATATTAACAATACTGTTAGTATTAATGTTAAGATTAATCTTAATTTTAATATTAATATTTATGTTAATGTTAATGTTAATATCAATATTAATATTAATGTTAAGGTTTATATTAATATTTACATTAGTTTTAATATTAAGATTTCCTTTAATATTAATGTTAATGTATATGTTAATATTATCTTTAATGTTAATCTTAAAAACTATGCTTAGTAATGTTAAATGTTGATCTATAATAGGTCTCTTTCCTATGCTAATGTTGATCTTATCTATGTCTCTTTCCCTTTTTTTTCTCTTCATGATAAGTGTCTTTTCTCTCATTAAAAGAGATGGTCTTCTCAATTAAAGAGGATTTTGTCGATTATGAGTCTATTCAATGACACTTTAAAATTGTATTTTTTTTTTAAAATATTCGTTATTATTATGTAAGGTCATTATCAATATTTTATTCAATAATTTACTTTTCATGTGTGTATTCATGTTGTGTTGATTATACATACTACATCTAATTAATTAATGTTGTATTTTTCTTAACTACGGTTATAAAACAATTTGTATACTTCCCTTTTATGTTGTATTTTTCTTAACCAGGGTTATAAACTATATGATCCATATGTGGTATTAATAATGCAACACAACTAAAGCTAATATATAAAAAGAAAATGCAAAATGTATCAAGGGATGGAACCCCAATAAAAGGATCTTTCCCACACGACAAGGTATAATATATATATATATATATATATATATATATATATATATATATATATATATATATATATATGACAATCTTAACATAATATATTTTGTATATATGGATGCATAATGGCCATAGCTTCTATCATGGTGAAATATATACACTATATGATCCATATGTGTTCTATTTGAATGTCCTTCTAACAAGAATAAATCATCATCTGTAAATTTCAAGTTGTTTTTCTATCAATGTTCTTAAAACAAATGTAAATCATCATCTACAAAGTATATATTAAGTAGATTAACCCCCAATAAATGAATCTTAATTTTAAAACATTAACCCAATATAATTACAGCATGTCTAAATCCAATATGACTAAACAAAATATGTCTAAACCTAGAAATTCCTTGTCACAATGTGATGGGCATTTCCAAACATCGCAAAATGACAAAAATTCCCCCATCCTTGCATTCTAAAAATCACTTACGGATGACATAATATGTCAAACATCTCCCAATGACTCATTTTGATGAACATTTCCCAACATTGCAATATGTCTACTATCTCTCATCATTGCATTATGACAAACATTTCCAAACATTTCAATGTCACACACCTTTCCCATTATGAATAAACATACAAATTCCCTTACACAAACCTAGAAATGTAACATTGTGTTTCCCATCATAACATTGTGTTGAATATTATCCAACGTCACATTATGATGAACATTTCCCAATGTTGCAATGTGACGAACATGTACCAATTTCACATTGTGATCAACATTTCCCATTGTCGCAATCTTACAAATATTTGCCAACGTTGCAGAGTGAAAAACATTTCCCAATGTCACAATGTCATCAACACTTACCAACATCACAATGTCATAGACATTTCCCATCGTCACATTGTGATGAACATGTCCCAACACCTAAATGTCACGCCCATTTCCCAATGTCGCAATGTGACGCCGGCGCGCCCTCCAGGCATGTCCGCTCACAGGACCTTCTCCTTCCTCGGCCCGAAGAACTGAAAATCTCTTCTAATTCCCTATCGGTAATTTTCCAAACCCACAACAGTTCTCCAAAATACCTCCCTTAACGATCGAGAAATTGGAACTCACAGTTTCGCGGGTCCAACGGTTGAGCGGAGGTCTCTCGAATCCCCAAGACCCGACAACCAATCAACACTGACCTCCTCCTATCGCGATTTCTCTACTCGCGATGTCAAACAACTTGTAACACCGACTCCCGATGCCCAATACGCCGAGAATCTGACACATGCGTGGGTTGACTGTTCAACGGTCCTTCACTCCATCGGAAATTCGGGGTTGGCGATTTCGCGAAACCTGATATCAATGTTTCAGAACTTCTCGTAGCGAAAGCCTGATAACTCATGCCACCTGTCCACCACTTTGACCCTTGTGGCCCCACACTGTTCTCGTACCCATCGTGATATCGCGTATCGCAATATCATGATTCCTGTTGCTATGTGCACTGGAATTTCTATTCCCCAAACTCCGATATGATATGCCACCTATCCTCCTCGCTAATGCTTGTGGCCCACACTCCCTTGACGATCGGGAAATCACGTTTCGGAGTTTCGCGACCCCTACTGCTATGATTCCCAAGAATCATGAAACGTCGATTCCCGATGCATGTAAGGGTTGACTCTTCCACGTCGCTATCCCCTCGTTTCCTTTTCGGACATCACGAGATCGCGATTCCTGATGCAAAATTTTATTTGTCCCCAGAGTTCACGAAGTATCGAACCTTGACTCCTCTCGGATCTTCTGACGCGTGTCCTTCCTGAAATCCACGGCTACGATTTCTCCGGTATTTCGAGACTCGCAAGGTCTCAGATTTCTTAACTTATAAAACTTCGATGCCTTAATATCCCGATGCCTTTTTGGGACTTTCCGGTGCTTACTAGGACTTAACCTAGTGCAAATTCTACCTGATCGAATGGCTGATGGGCAACGCAACAACGATCCTACGACTCACGACCCTCCCAAGCTAATTCTTCTGGTGTGGCCGTATCCTCCTCGTTACTCTGGTGGATCTGACGGCTGGCGAATTTTTTCACGAATCCCCTCCACGAGATCCTGACCGTCGATTTCTTCCTCCTTGAGGATTTCTTGAAAATAACCAAGTGTTCCTCTGCACTCACTCGTCCTCCTATGCGCAACCCTGCAACACTGGGTTTTAGATGCTCCATGGCACGAACTCCCTGTACAATCCTTCCTTAGATTCTGAAGGTTTTATCCCTCTTGAGCTTTCTCCAACTTTTCAGTCTCTTAGAAAAAGAGAACCCTTTGCACACACTCCTTGCGGCAACCTGCAAACACTTCAAGTGTTTGATTTTCTTCGACCCTACGCACACCTGCATCAATAGTCCTTCAAACTTCTGCTCAGATTAACAACTGAGACTCTCCCTTAGCTTGAGCACTCCTTTCACGGCTCTAGTAACCCAATTTTTCTCCTGGGTGAACGAGAACAAGAGTTAAACTACTTGAGCCTCCGTCAACGCACTCCTTGCGGACGTTTTCGACTGCACTCCTTGCAGGAATCCTCACTCAGATAGAGAAACAATTGAAACTCATTTCTTCTTCCCTTCAGATTTCAAACTCAAACATGAAATCATATACACAACAATAAAGCAAATGCATAATAGGAAAACAAACACTCATGAGCACACCATTTAACATCAACACACAGAGAACAGACACAAAACCATGGATTTGAATCAACTTCTTCTATTAATTCAAGATCTATACATGGATGTTCTTCTACAGCTCTCTGCTATTCTCCTGTGCTCTTCCTGCTTCAATAATCATGCCTCTCCTCTTTACAATGTACAATGAGGGTGTCTATATCCATTTTCCCTCCTTTTTTCTAAAATTGTCTAATCTATGAATTCAAGTCTATCTACCTGCATTAACTAGTTTAAATTCCTCCTATCTACTAAGGATGAGAGCGAATCGCTCAAGGTCCAATACAATATACAAAGGTTCTCCTTCATAAATGGATTCATTAAATATTTGGTGCATCAACTTCAAAAAGTTTTTCAAGCAATTTATCATGTTCTCAAAAAAATACGTTACACTTGCTCCACGTTCACTTGATTATTTGCGATGCTCCTGCATCATACTCTCTCGCTTGAAAAAATTCATGGGCTGCTATCCATGAGCTCCTGCACGGTCTATACATGCTTTTGTATCTCTGCTTCAATCTCCCAGCTGGCATCTTCCACTGGATGGCCCTTCCACTTGACCAGATACTCATAGTATTCTTTCCTCTTGGTCTTCTTACTAACTCTCTTATCCAATATGTTCTCCATCTGCGGCTTCTCTGCAATCAACATCTGCTTCTGCCACTGAACCCCTGGTTGTTCACCTTCTGTTCCTTCTTCCTCAGCTTTATATGGATATAAATCTGTGACATTGAATATCAAAGATATTCCGATCCCATCCGGTAACTCAATCTCATAAGCATTTTCCCCCAATTTCTTCAAGACCTTACATGGCCCGATTTTCTTCATTTTCAATTTATTGTATGTTCCCCTCGGGAACCTCTCTTTCCTCAAATGTGTCAGAACTAATTCACCAACCTCGAACTGAAGTTGTCTCTTCTGCTGGTCGGCTCTGCGCTTATATTCGTGACTTGAATCTAGCAGTTGTTGCTTCACCTGGCTGTGAAGTTCTTTCATCGCCTCTGCAAACTCTTCGTCACTTGTGCTCCTAGTCGCAGTCTGTTCCGAATCCCTTAATTCAGAAACTCCCCTCAGCTGCATGCCATACACAATCTGAAATGGACTTTGGCCTGTGCTTATGTTCACTAAGTCATTATATGCGAACTCTGCCTGCGGCAATATACTATCCCACTGGCTGTGGTGCTCTGTCACCAAGCTTCTCAGTAAGTCTCCCAGACTCCTGTTCACCACTTTTGTTTGCAGATCCATCTGAGGATGATAGGCAAAACTAAACATCAAGTTAGTCCCCATCTTCTTCCACAGTGTCCTCCAGAAATGTCCCACGAATTTTGTATCTCTGTCTGAAACTATACTTATGGGTAAGCCGTGAAGTCGAATGACCTCTTTGAAAAACAGATTTGCAATGTGAGTCGCATCACTGGTTTTCTAGCATGGGATAAAATGTGCCATCTTAGAAAACCTATCCACTACCACAAATACTGAATCAAATCCTCTTTTCATCCTTGGCAATCCCAATACGAAATCCATGCTGATTTCGTCCCATAGCCTCTCTGGTATGGGTAATGGTTGATAGAATCCTGCATTCTGCTTTCTTCCCTTTGAATGCTGGCAAATTCTGCATCTGTTTACAAACTGCTTGACCTCTGACCGCATCCCTAGCCAAAAGTATGACTCACTCAGCTTTGCAAATGTCTTGTTGTGACCAAAATGCCCTCCCAAGCCTCTGTTATGTTTCTCCTTTAATAGATTCTCCCTCATGGAGAAATTTGGAATACACAATTGATTGCCCTTGAATAGCAATCCTTCCTGGATCACGTACTCTATCCACTGGATTTTGTCTCTGAGAACTGGGTTCTCAGCTTCTCTGTACGCTTCTTTAAAATCCTGATCATCTGCATACATGTCCCTGAGATCATCAAAGCCTAACGTCCTGACTTTGAACTCATGCATCAACAAACATTTCCTGCTCAAAGCATCATCCACTTTGTTAGCAGTACCCGAAATATGCTTAATCACAAAAGTGAAATTCTGCATGTATTCGACCCACTTAACATGTCTCTGATTCAACTTCTTCTATTGATTCATAAATTGTAATGGATGGTTATCATTATATAAAACAAATTCCTTTGGAATCAAATAGTGCCTCCATTTTTTCAATGCCTGTATGATGGCATAGAATTCCTTATCGTACGTGGAGTACTTTTCTTTTGCCTCATTGAACTTCTCGCTGAAATATGCAATCAGTCTGTCCTCCTGACTCAAGACCGCTCCTATGGCAAACCTGCTTGCGTCACATTTTACTTGAAACATCTTTTGGAAATCCGGCAACACCAGAACCGGTTGTTCCGTGATCTTATGTTTCAACAATTTGAAAATTTTCTCCACCTCTGTAGTCCAGTGAAAAGATTTATGTCTTTTCTTGACTGTATCCATCATCGCTGCGCTAATCCCACTGAAATTTCTGATGAACTTCTGGTAGAAACTAGCCAGTCCATGAAAACTCCTTACCTCAAAAATATTTCTCGGTGATGGCCAATTTTTAATTACCTCCACCTTATCTGGATCCATCTTCAATTCATTCGCAGATATAATAAATCCCAAGTAAATGAATTCTTTCTTCATAAATGAATATTTCCTCATGTTAATCAACATCTTCTCCTGTTGTAGCTTCTTCATTACTGTAGCTAAATTCTTCAGATGTTCTGCCTTTGTTTTGCTGAAAATTAATATGTCATCCAGGTACACAATGACAAAATTCCCGATGAATTCTCTCAGGACTTCATTCATTAACCTCATAAAGGTACTCGACGCATTTGTTAAGCCAAACGGCATGACAAGCCATTCATACAGTCCTTCGTTGGTTTTGAAGGCCGTCTTCCACTCATCGCCTTCCCTCATGTGAATCTGGTGATATCTGCTTTTCAGATCAATCTTTGAAAAGTATTTTGCTCCTCTCAAGCAATCCCTTAAATCGTCCATCCGCGGCAATGGAAACTTGTACCTGATGGTTATCTTGTTGATGGCTCTTGAGTCGGTACACATTCTCCAACCTCCATCTCTTTTTGGATTGAGTACCGTTGGAACGACACACATGCTCAAACTTTCCCTGACCAATCCTTTGTCTAGCAACTCTTGAACCTGCTTCTTGACCTCTTCATTTTCTTGCGGCGTCAACCTGTACGTGGATTTATTTGGAAAACTAGCTCCTGGTATGAGGTCTATATGATGATTCACACTCCTCATTGGTGGCAATGAACGAGGTAATTCGTCCACCACGATGTCATCAAATTCTTATAGTAGTTCCTGAATTTCTCTTGGCAAATCGTCTACTCTCGTGCTAGTCAAAATGATCCTTGGTTTCCTGACCACAAAGAATTGTATATCTTCTTTCTTCTTCACCTCCGTAAGAATATCCTTCCCACTCATGAGGAGTACAGTATTTCTCCCTTCTGGTTTTACCTCCTTATCTTTTATTGGAAGCAACATGTGTGTCCTCCCATTCTTCTCTAGAGTATACGTATTTATATTCCCATCATGAATTATGTTCCTGTCATATTTCCATGGTCTGCCCAGCAATAAATGACAGACATCCATAGGAATAACATCACAGAGTATTTTATCATTATACCCTCCTATTTTGAATTCAACTAAACATTGTTTAGTGACATTTACCTGATGTCCCTTCTGTAGCCATGAAACTTTGTATGGACTCAGGTGATCAGTCGTCTCCAGCTCCAACTTCTCTACCATCTCGGTTGAAACGAGATTATCTATGCTACCATTGTCCACGATAACCTTGCATACCCTGTCCTTGGTTTTGCAAGCAATTCTGAAAAGTCTATTTCTTTGAGCTGAGTCCTCCACCTCCTTCTCGGGTGTTAAGAGAACCTTACGCATCATCAATGACCTTCCGCCTTCTGCATATTTCATTTCAACATCTCGCCTCTGTGCCTCGACGGTGTGAGCTTCTCCTCCATCCTTCTTTCTATCTGGACAGTCATAGGACTTGTGCCCATTTTTTCCACACGTGAAGCATGTGATTACTCCAACTCTTCCTCTTCCTCTACCTATGGTACGAGGAAACATGTTATTATCAACGTATCCTCCACTCTACTCTGTATGCTTCCCTCTCTGTTCAACATGTTGGCCTCATTGTGAACTTCCACCTCTCTCGGTTCTAGTCTGAGGCTTTTTCCAGTCGTCCTTGGGCTTCTGGTATTTATCTTGGGCAACTGATTTGCCTTTGGGATGACTCCTGCCTCGGCCTCACTGACCTTGCTTACGGCTCAGCTTCTCTTTAGCTTTTAAAGCCATTTTATAGGCATCCTCCACTGTTCATATGGTTTCCATACTCATCTTGTTCTGGATATCGTATCTTAGGCCATTCATATACCTGGCAACGTTCTCATCATCGCTCTCCCGATGACCTTCCCTGATGTTCAGTCGATAGAATTCCTCCGTGTATTCTTTTACTGTCATCATCTTCTCTCTCAGGTTCTGCATTCTCCTCAACAGAGTGATTTGATAATCGCTCGGGATGAACTTTGCCTTCATCTTTGCAATCATTTGATCACAACTTTTAATTTTCTTCTTACCCTTGCAGCGTCTATCTGATTTTAGCTCGTCCCACCATAATGTTCCGTGTCCCTTTAATCTCGTGACAACATGCCTAACTTTTTTATCCTCTTCGACATCTTCATAATCGAATTATGTATCCAGAGCTCTAATCCAATCTAGAAGCTCTTCCGCATCCAGATTCCCCTCATAAACTGGAATGTCCATCTTCTTTTTTGCACCCATCTGTGCAATAGCTTTGATTAGTCGTTCATTGGCTTCATCCTAGGCTGCAACTTTTTCCCCATGTTCAGATTCAAATTCACCCTCTGAATCGCTAAGATCCCCTGCACCGACGATGCGTCTTTGCGCTGTCTCCATATCTTCGAGTCTAGCTCATAGATCATGTATCTCTCTTTCCATTTTTGGATTCTGCGCTTGCCTACCCCTTCTCCTCGGGTTTTCCCTTTCCTCTAGATCGGGTGACTGTCTATCCCGTCTCCTTGGCGGCATGGTGAATTTCCTTCTTCTCTGCTACAGAAAAAAAAGAATTTTCTTGCTCTGACACCACTTGACGTCGGCGCGCCCTCCAGGCATTTCCGCTCACAGGACCTTCTCCTTTCGCGGCTCGAAGAACTGGAAATCTCTTCTAATTCCCTATCGGGAATTTTCCACACCCACAGCAGTTCTCCAAAAGATCTCCCTTAACGATCGGGAAATCGAAAATCGTAGTTTCGTGGGTCCAATGGTTGAGCGGAGGTCTCTCGAATCCCCGAGACCCGACAACCAATCAGCACTGACCTCCTCCTATCGCGATTTCGCTACTCGCGATGTCAAACAACTTGCAACACCGACTCTCGATGCCCGATACGCTGAGAATCTGACACATGCGTGGGTTGACTGTTCAACGGTCCATCACTCCATCAGAAATTCGGGGTTCACGATTTCATGAAACCTGATGTCAATGTTTTGGAACTTCCCGTAGAGAAAGCCCGATAACTCACGCCACCTGTCCACCACTTTGACCCTTGTGGCCCCACACTGTTCTCGTACCCATCTGGATATCGCATATCTCAATATCGCGATTCCTGTTGCTATGTTCACAGGACTTTCTATTCCCCAAACTTCGATATGATATGCCACCTATCCTCCTCACTAATGCTTGTGGCCCACACTCCCTTGACGATCGGGAAATCGCGTTTCGGAGTTTCGCGGCCCCTACGGCTATGATTCCCAAGAATCACGAAACGTCGATTCCCGATGCACATAAGGGTTGACTCTTCCACGTCGCTATCCCCTCGTCGCCTTTTCGAACATCACGAGATCGCGATTCCTAATGCAACGTTTTATTTGTCCCCGTAGTTCACGAGGTATCGAACCCCAACTCCTCTCGGATCTTCTGACGCGTGTCCTGTCTGAAATCCATGGCTATGATTTCTCCGGTATTTCGAGACTCGCAAGGTCTCAGATTTCTTAACGTCTAAAACTCCGATGCCTTTTCGGGACTTTCTGATGCTTACTAGGACTTAACCCCAATGCAACTTCTTCCTGATCGAATGGCTGACGGGCAACCCAACAACGATCCTGCGGCTCACGACCCTCCCGAGGTAATCCTCCTCGTGTGGCCGTAACCTCCTCGTTACTCTGGTGGATCTGACGGCTGGCAGATTTTTTCACGAATCCCCTCCAGGAGATCCTGACCATCGATTTCTTCCTCCTTGAGGATTTATTGAAAATAACCAAGTGTTCCTCTGCGCTCACTCGTCCTCCTGCGCACAACCCTGCAACACTGGGTTTTAGATGCTCCACAGCACGAACTCCCTGTGCAATCCTTCCTTAGATTCTGAAGGTTTTATCCCTCTTGAGATTTCTCCAGCTTTTCAGTCTCTTAGAAAAAGAGAACCCTTTGCACACACTCCTTGCGGAAACCTGCAAACACTTCAAGTGTTTGAGTTTCTTCGACCCTGCGCACACCTGCAGCAGCAGTCCTTCAAACTTCTGCTCAGATTAACAACTGAGACTCTCCCTTAGCCTGCACACTCCTTGCACGGCTCTAGTAACCCAATTTTTCTCTTGGGTGAACGAGAACAAGAGTTAAACAACCTGAGCCTCCGTCAACGCACTCCTTGTAGACATTTTCGACTGCACTCCTTGCAGGAATCCTCACTCAGATAGAGAAACAATTGAAACTCATTTCTTCTTCCCTTTAGATTTCAAACTCAAACATGAAATCATATACACAACAATAAAGCAAATGCATAACAGGAAAACAAACACTCATGAGAACACCATTTAACATCAACACACAGAGAACAGACACAAAACCATGGATTTGAATCAACTTCTTCTATTAATTCAAGATTTATACATGGATGTTCTTCTACATCTCTCTGCTATTCTCCTGTGCTCTTCCTGCTTCAATAATCATGCCTCTCCTCTTTACAATGTACAATGAGTGTGTCTATATCTGTTTTCCCTCCTTTTTTCTAAAACTGTCTAATCTATGAATTCAAGTCTATCTACCTGCATTAACTAGTTTAAATGCCTCCTATCTACTAAGTACGAGAGAGAATCGCTCAAGGTCCAATACAATATACAAAGGGGCTCCTTCATAAATGGCTTCATTAAAGATTTGGCGCATCAACTTCAAAAAGTTTTTCAAGCAATATATCATGTGCTCAAAAAAATACGTTGCGCTTGCTCCACTCTCGCTTGATTGTTTTCGATGCTCCTGCATCACAATGGTATGAACATTTCTAAATGTCAAACTCTTTATGTGATGAACATTTCCCATTGTCACAATCAGACAAATATTTCCCAACGTCACATTCTGATGAAAATTTCCCTACGTCGCAATGTCACAAACATTTCTCATCGTTGCATTATGATCAACATGTCCCAACATCATAATGTCACAAAAATTTCCCATCATCGCAACATTTCCCAATGTCACAATCTAGCGAATATCTCCCAACGTCGCATCTTGACGAACATTTCCCATCGTTGCAACCAATAATGTCACAAACAATTCCCATCGTCGCATAATGGTCATAGATTCTATCATGGTGAAATATATACACTATATGATCCATATGTGATCTATTTAATTTGCCTTCTAACAAGAATAAATCATCATCTGTAAATTTCAAGTTGTTTTTCTATCAATGTTCTTAAAACAAATGTGAATCATCATCTACAAAGTATATATTAAGTAGATTAACCCCAAATAAATGGATCTTAATTTTAAAACATTAACCCAATATAATTACACCATGACTAAATCCAATATGACTAAACCCAATATGTCTAAACCTAGAAATTGCTTATCACGAAATTTCTAAACCTAGAAATCCCTTGTCATAATATGATGAACATTTTCAAACGTCGCAATGTGACAAAAATTCCCTCATCCTTGTATTCTAAAAATCACTTAGAGATGACATAATATGTCAAACATATCCCGACTCATTGTGATGAACATTTTCCAACATTGCAATATGTCTACTCTCCCAGCGTTGCATTATGAAAAACATTTCCAAACATCTCAATGTCACACACCTTTACCATTATGACTAAACATAGAAATTCCAAGACTAGAGAAAAATATATATTTAGAAGTAGGGTAAGTAGTAAAATTATAACTTTTAGCACAATTGTTCTGAAATTTCTGATTGTTTAAATTGAATTTGGAATTTGTTAATTTATTAATTTAGTATCATTTAAATTTAATTGATTATATTATTTAATTTTTTATATTATTTTAATATTAATCATGCTAATATTAATTTTAACATTAATGCTAATATTAACAATAAGTTTAATATTAACAATAATGTTAACATTAATGTTAAGATTTATCTTAATTTTAATATTAATATTTATGTTAATGTAAATGTTAATATCAATATTAATGTTAAGAGTAACGTTAATGTTAACATTAACATTACTATTAATGTTAAGATTAAGATTAATCTTAATTTTAATTTTAATATTAATATTTATGTTAATGTTAATGTTAATATCAATATTAATTTTAACACGTTAAGGGTAATGTTAATGTTAACATTAACATTACTATTAATGTTAATATTAACAATAATGTTAGTATTAATGTTAAGATTAATCTTAATTTTAATATTAATATTTATGTTAATGTTAATATCAATATTGATATTAACAGGTTAAGGGTAATGTTAATGTTAATGTTAACATTAACATTACTATTAATGTTAACATTAATATTAATATTAATGTTAATGTTAAAGTTTATATTAATATTTACATTAATTTTAATATTAAGATTTCCTTTAATATTAATGTTAATGTATATGTTAATATTATCTTTAATGTTAATCTTAAAAATTAATCTTAGTAATGTTAAATGTTGATCTATAATAGGTCTCTTTCCTATGTTAATGTTGATCTTACGTATGTCTCTTTCCTTTTTTCTTCTCTTCATGATACATGTCTTTTCTCTCATTAAAGGAGATGGTCTTCTCAATAAAAGAGGATTTTGTCGAATATGAGTCTATTCAATGACACTTTAAAATTTTATATTTTTTAAAAAATTATTTGTTATTATTATCTAAGGTCGTTATCAATATTTTATTCAATAATTTACTTTTCATGTGTGTATTCATGTTGTGTTGATTATACATACTACATCTAATTAATTAATGTTGTATTTTTCTTAACTAGGGTTATAAAACAATTTGTATACTTCCCTTTTATGTTGTATTTTTCTTAACCAGGGTTATAAACTATATGATCCATATGTGGTATTAAGAATGCAACACAACTAGAACTAATATATAAAAATAAAATGCAAAATGTATCAACGGATGGAACCCCAATAAAATGATCTTTCCCACACCACAAGGTACAATATATGATCTTTGCGACGAGTAATATCACAAACAATTCCCATCGTCGCATAATGGTCATATATTCTATCATGGATCATATATACACTATATGATTCATATGTGGTCTATTTAATTTCCCTTCTAACAAGAATAAATCATCATGTATAAATTTCAAGTTGTTTTTCTATCAATGTTCTTAAAACAAATGTAAATAATCATCTACAAAGTATATATTAAGTAGATTAATCCCAAATAAATGGATCTTAATTTTAAAACATTAACCCAATATAATTACACCATGACTAAATCCAATATGACTAAACCCAATATGTCTAAACCTAGAAATTTCTTATCATGAAATTTCTAAACCTAGAAATCCCTTGTCACAATCTGATGAACATTTCCAAACGTCACAACATGAAAAAAATTCCCCCATCCTTGAATTCTAAAAACCAATTACGGATGACATAATATTTCAAACATATCCCGACGACTCATTGTGATGAAATTTTCCCGACATCGCAATATGTCTACTATCTCCCAGCATTGCATTATGAAAAACATTTCCAAACATCTCAATGTTAGACACCTTTCCCATTATGACTAAACATAGAAATTCCAAGAGTAGAGTAATATGTATTTAGAAGTAGGGTAAGTAGTAAAATTATAACTTTTAGCACAATTGTTGTGAATTGTTTAAATTGAATTTGGAATTTGTTAATTTATTAATTTAGTATCATTTAAATTTAATTGATTATATTATTTAATTTGTTATATTATTCTAATATTAATCATGTTAATATTAATTTTAACATTAATGCTAATATTAACAATAACTTTAATACTAACAATAATGTTAAGATTAATGTTAAGATTAATCTTAATTTTAATATTAATATTTATGTTAATGTTAATTTTAATATCAATATTAATATTAACAGGTTAAGGGTAATGTTAATGTTAACATTAACATTACTATTAATATTAATATTAATATTAATTTTAATATTAATATTTACGTTAATGTTAATGTTAATATCAATATTAATATTAACAGGTTAAGGG
The DNA here is from genome assembly GCA_009831015.1 of Picea engelmannii. Classification (NCBI taxonomy): domain Eukaryota; kingdom Viridiplantae; phylum Streptophyta; class Pinopsida; order Pinales; family Pinaceae; genus Picea; species Picea engelmannii. Next base: position 410,514 of record ML778728.1, on the reverse strand, counting down.
TACTATTAATGTTAATATTAACAATAATGTTAGTATTAATCTTAATTTTAATATTAATATTTATGTTAATGTTCATGTTAATATCAATATTAATATTAATAGGTTAAGGGTAATGTTAATGTTAACATTAACATTACTATTAATGTTTACATTAAGATTAATATTAATGCTAATGTTAAGGTTTATATTAATATTTACATTAATTTTAATATTAAAATTTCCTTTAATATTAATGTTAATGTATATGTTAATATTATCTTTAATGTTAATCTTAAAAATTAATCTTAGTAATGTTAAATGTTGATCTATAATAGGTCTCTTTCCTATGTTAATGTTGATCTTATGTATGTCTCTTTCCTTCTTTTTTCTCTTCAAGATAAGTGTCTTTTCTCTCATTAAAGGAGATGGTCTTCTCAATAAAAGAAGATTTTGTCGATTATGAGTCGATTCAATGACACTTTAAAATTGTATTTTTTTAAATGTTTTATTCGTTATTATTATGTAAGGTCATTCTCAATATTTTATTCAACAATTTAATTTTCATGTGTGTATTCATGTTGTGTTGATTATACATACTACATCTAATTAATTAATGTTGTATTTTTCTTAACTAGGGTTATAAAACAATTTGTATACTTCCATTTTATGTTGTATTTTTCTAACCAGGGTTATAAACTATATAATCCATATGTGGTATTAAGATTGAAACACAACTAGAACTAATATATAAAAAGAAAATACAAAATGTATCAAGGAATGGAACCCCAATAAAAGGATCTTTCCCACACCACAACGTACAATATATATATATATATATATATATATATATATATATATATATATATATATATATATATATATATATANATAGATGGATGCATAATGGTCATAACTTCTATCATGGTGAAATATATACACTATATGATCCATATGTGGTCTATTTAAATGTCCTTCTAACAAGAACAAATCATCATCTATAAATTTCAAGTTGTTTTTATATCAATGTTCTTAAAACAAATGTAAATCACCATCTACAAAGTATATATTAAGTAGATTAACCCCCAATAAATGAATCTTAATTTTAAAACATTAACCCGATATAATTACACCATGACTAAATCCAATATGACTAAACACAATAAGTCTAAACCTATAAATTCCTCATCACTAAATTTCTAAACCTAGAAATTCCTTGTCACAATGTGATGAACATTTCCAAACATCGCAAAATGGCAAAAATTTCCCCATCCTTGCATTATAAAAATCACTTACAGATGACATAATATTTCAAACATCTCCCAACGACTCATTGTGATGAAAATTTCCCAACATTGTAATATGTCTACTATCTCCCAGCATTGCATTATGACAAACATTTCCAAACATCTCAATGTCACACACCTTTGCCATTATGAATAAACATAGAAATTCCCTTACACAAACCTAGAAATTTGACACAGATGACCAAACTTGAGTATGTGATGAACTTTGTCCTTTGTCACCTTGTGACGAAAATTTCCCAATGTCGCAATGTGACAAACATTCTCATGTCCTAACATTTCCCCAATCACTTATTGAAGTCACAATGTGTCGAATGTTTCCCATCATAGCATTTTGTTGATTTTTCCAACATCATATTGTGATGAACATTTCCAAACATCGCAATGTGACAAACATTCCCATATGCTAACATTTCCCCAATCACTTATTAAAGTCACAATGTGTTGAGTGTTTCCCATCATATAATTGTGTTGAATATTTTCCAACGTCACATTGTGATGAAGATTTCCTAACATCGCAATGTGACGAACATGTCCCAATGTCGCATTATGATCAACATTTCCTAATGTGGCGATCTTACGAATATTTCCCAACGTCGCAAAGTGAAAAACATTTCCCAATGTCACAATGTCATGAATATTTACCAACATCGCAAGGTCACAGACATTTCCCATCGTCACATTGTGATGAACATGTCCCAACGCCGCAATTTCACGCCCATTTCCCAACATCGGAATGGGATGAACATTTCTAAATTTCAAACTCTTTATGTGATGAACATTTCCCATTGTCACAATCTGAGAAATATTTCCCAACATCACATTCTAAACCCAATATAATTACACCATGACTAAATCCAATATGACTAAACCCAATATGTCTAATCCTAGAAATTCCTTATCATGAAATTTCTAAACCTAGAAATCCCTTGTCACAATCTGATGAACAATTCCAAACATCGCAACATCAAAAAAATTCCCCCATCCTTGCATTCTAAAAATCACTTACGGATGACATAATATGTCAAACATATCCTGACGACTCATTGTGATGAACATTGCCCAACATCGCAATATCTCTACCATCTCCTAGCGTTGCATTATGAAAAACATTTCCAAACATCTCAATGTCACACACCTTTCCCATTATGACTAAACATAGAAATTCCCTTACACAAACCTAGAAATGTGACGCAGATGACCAAACCTCAGTATGTGATGAACTTTGTCCTTTGTCACCTTGTGATGAAAATTTCCCAACATCGCAATGTGACAAACATTCCCCTATCCTAACATTTCTCCAATCACTTATTAAAGTCACAATGTGTCGAATGTATATCCTAGCATTGCCCCAATCAATTATTGAAGTCAAAATATGTTGAGTGTTTCCCATCATAACATTGTGTTCAATATTTTCCAACGTCACATTGTGATGAATATTTCCCATCATTGCAATGTGACGAACATGTCTGAATGTCGCATTGTGATCAACATTTCCCAATGTCACATTCTTGCAAATATTTTCCAATGTCGGAGAGTGAAAAACATTTCCTAATATAACAATGTCATGAACATTTACAAATGTCACAATGTCACAAACATTTCCCATCGTCGCATTGTGATAAACATGTCCCAATGCCACAATGTCATGCCCATTGCCCAACGTCACATTGGGATGAACATCTCTAAATGTTAGACTCTTTATTTGATGAACATTTCCCATTGTCACAATCTAACAAATATTTCCCAACATCACATTCTATTGAAAATTTCCCTACGTTGCAATGTCACGAACATTTTCCATCGTTGCATTATGATGAAAATGTCCCAACATCATAATGTCACACAACTTTCCCATCGTCGCAACATTTCCCAACGTCACAATCTAGCGAATATCTCCCAACGTCGTATTTTGATGAACATTTCCCATCGTTGCAACCAATAATGTCACAAACATTGCCCAAATGTGACGCGGATGACCAAACCTCAGTATGTGATGAACTTTGTCCTTTGTCACCTTGTGACGAAAATTTCCCAACGTCGCAATGTGACAAACATTCCATTGTCCTAACATTTCCCCATCACTTACTGAAGTCACAATGTGTCGAATTTTTATCCTAACATTGCCCCAATCACTTATTGAAGTCACAATGTGTCGAGTGTTTCCTATCATAGCATTGTGTTCAATATTTTCCAACGTCACATTGTGATGAACATTTCCCATCGTCGCAATGTGACGAACATGTCCCAATGTCGCATTGTGATCAACATTTCCCAATGTTGCAATCTTACGAATATTTTCCAATGTCTCAGAGTGAAAAACATTTCCCAATGTCATGAACATTTACCAATGTCACAATGTCATAGACATTTGCATCGTCACATTGTGATGAACATGTCCCAACGCCACAATGTCACACCCATTGCCCAATGTCACATTGGGATGACCATATCTAAATGTCAAACTCTTTATGTGATGAACATTTCCCATTGTCACAATCTGACAAATATTTCCTAACGTCACATTCTGATGAAAAATTCCCTATGTCGCAATGTCACGAACATTTCCCATCGTTGCATTATGATGAACATGTCCCAACATCGTAATGTCAAAAAAATTTCCCATTGTCACAATCTAGCAAATATCTCCCAACGTCGCATTCTGATGAACATTTCCCATCATTGCAACCAGTAATGTCACAAACATTGCCCATCGTCGCGACATTTCCCAACGTCACAATGCATGAATATTTCCCAACGTCGCAATTCTCATCATTGCATTGTGACGAACATTGTGATGAACATTTCCAATATCAATATATAGAATAAAAAAAAAACATATATATATATATCGTAAATCATGCATAGTTATGGGTATGGTAATTTGTGGTGAGACATAGGCATGGTCATTTCAATGGTCATCATCAATTGCAATTAAGTATGGTCATGGTCAATCATAATCAACCATAGTGAGCCACTGTATTGGTCAACCATAGTCACAATCATGGTCAACGATGGAGTCATGGTTTAGCATCGTTAACCATACTCATGGTCAAACATAGACTATCACTCTGAACCATTGTCACGGTCATAGTTAATGTTTTGTATTTATGTAATAATTTATTATTAATGCAATTTTACTTTATAACTTCCATGTATTAATGTACTAATAAAACTTTAATACATTTTTAATGTTTTAATGCTTTATTAATGTATTAATTAATAATAGTGTAATAAAATATTATTACTCTATTGATACTTTATTAATGTATTAGTTCAATGCATGTATTAACACTTTAACAATGTATTATTTAATAATGTATAAATATATAAATTATAATGTATTTATAGAGTATAATAATGTATAAATACATTATTATAATATATTAGTACATTATTAATGTAAAAATACTTTATTAATACAATAATGTATTCATGTATTAATACATTAATGTAATAATGTAATACTTTAATGTATTTACTTAAAAATATATTTTTAATGCATTTTTACTTTATCAATGTATTATTACTAATTTATTATATAGTTAACCATAGATAAGGTAATGGTTAACCATAGACATAGTTAAGGTCAAACATGGTGAATTTCATGGTCAACCATGGTCAAGACCAACAATGGTTATCTATGGATAACAATTATCAAACATGGTTAACCATTGTCAACCATGGTCACCAAAGTCAAATATGGTCATGGTGAACCAAGGTAGCAATGGATTAATATAAAACATTAAGGTATTAATACTTTCATGTATTTTTGAATACTTTAATATTTTTTTAATGTATGAATGCTTTATTAATTAATGTATAAGTATCAGTAAAATAAATTAATTAACACATTAAGTATATATTAATTCATTAATAATTTAGTATTACTTAAATATATTAATGGTTTATTAATGTATCATAACCTTATTAATGTATTACTTTATTATTGTATAATTTTTTAACCTATGGATAACAATTATCAAACATGGTTAACCATTGTCAACCATGGTCACCAAAGTCAAATATGGTCATGGTGAACCAAGGTAGCAATGGATTAATATAAAACATTAAGGTATTAATACTTTCATGTATTTTTGAATACTTCAATATTTTTTTAATGTATGAATGCTTTATTAATTAATGTATAAGTATGAGTAAAATAAATTAATTAACACATTAAGTATATATTAATTCATTAATAATTTAGTATTACTTAAATATATTAATGGTTTATTAATGTATCATAACCTTATTAATGTATTACTTTATTATTGTATAATTTTTTATGAATGTATTAATACTTTAATGTATTTTTTTGAATACTTTCATATATATTTATATATATATATATATATATTTTTATGTATGAATGATTTATTAATATATTAATATTCTATTAATATATTACTATAATACATTATTAATGTATTGCTACTTTAATAATGTATTAATGTTTCATATTTTTTTTGATGTAGAATGATTTATTAATATTTTAATATTCTATTAATATATTATTATAATACATTATTAATGTATTGCTACTTTAATAATGTATTAATGTTTAATTAATGTATTGTGTTAGTAACATTAATTAATTAATACATTACTAACTAATATGTTGTATTAATACATTACAATATATATTAATGCATTATTATTTCAATTTAGACATTATATTAAGATATTAATTAATCAATACATTATTTATATATTAATTCATTAATGGTTTAATATTCATCAATCAATCATGTTGGTCATCAACTAGAAACAACTACTTTTATAAAGTGGTTGATATACACGATCAACGTCATTTTCCACCATTCCAAATTAATGGTGTCGACATATATCAACCACTTTATAAAAGTGGTTGTTGCTAGTTCTACTACTAATAAAAGCCAAAGTAATTGTTATTGAAATCAAACAATCTTTTAATCCCAACATCGATGATATTCTCTCCATCGTTTCGTTTGAGACCTGAAACAACAAATGTAACTAATTAGAAATCTTAACATACTTAATTAAGACTAGCTACATAATCTATGATTTTGTAGCTCGTCTAAAAATATCAAAACATATTTAAAACAAATCGAGGCAAACTAAAAACAACAAATTTCATTAACATAAATTATACATTTGAAATCGAAGATGCATGTAGTTCTGATCCGACAAATCTGGAGAAATGTTTGGTCTTTTAGTTGCCTATAGGGAACTTTGCTCCATTTTACCAATTAATTCTTTATTTTTCCTCTTTAAGTCATTGCTTGGTATAATGACATTTGAAGGTAAGGAACGAATGAATAGTACCTTTCATCCCATAATCCATTACAATTCCCAAGATCTAAATTCATTCTAGGATGTTGGTTATTCCTATGAGAGGGCTTCTCTGTTATGAAGTTTACTCCCTAGGGTAGCATCAATACCTCACAGTCCTTCCAATCGATGAAAAAAGGCTTAAGTTATCAATGAAGTCATATGATACCTGCATGTTGGGCATGGATTCTTCATTATCATTTTCACAAGGAACTTCATAATCTTCAATGTTTATTGGTTCCTTGCAAATTTCCTTTGATCTCGATATGTTCATGAGCATTCTAAATAGTCTTTGACCTACCCTTTTGTTATTAAAATCAACTTCTTTCTTATTCCTATTCTTGTGGATTGTTGTGAACATTAGTCCTCTCATGGATTGATTGCTTATTCTATTAGAAACAATTCATATGTTTGTTTTTCAATTAATTAAGAATTTCTTCTAGACATTGAGCATGTGCTACCTTTACAGGAGAAACAAGGGCATGATTTGATTGATTGACAAAAGGGGGAGGATCAAGATTAGGTTGAACTTACAAATAAATCCCTTCAATGATATCTTGAGGAATATATGTCTCCTATACAACCTTGAACTAAACCCTCAATTGTCACAAAAGTTTTGAAAATTTTCTTTTTAGAAAATGGAACCTATCTCTCAAATCGTTTAGTTTCTGAAGAAACTGCTCCCTCGGAAAATAAATGAGCCTATTTTGGAAATGGGTTTCTGACGGATTCGTCAAATTATTCACCGTTTGGTCAGAAACCATCTTGTAAAAATGTCTTTGTTATACCATTAGGGGTTTGAACTCTGTTATTCTATTGTGGGTAAGTAAAAACTCTATAGTTGTTTGGCTCTGATTTTAGCTTTACTATGGGATCCATGAGCTCTGCAACTAGGCCGATAGGTAGGGTAATTGAAAAGAGGATATACAAACCCTATAAAAGAGAAAACACATGATTTGTAACATAAGTATATCATCATAAAGAAATAGGGACAAATATAAATACCTCACCATAATAGCTGAGAGCTCAAAAGGTGGAGATAAACTTGAACCAGACCACCACTTATCATGTTGATAAAACTCGAGAATTCTTACACATCGAAGGATAGGAGGTTTCAAAGCTGAATTAAGCATGTCTCTCTTAATATTTTCCACAAACCAACCAATATTCATCGATTGGGAAGGCACGATCATTGTAAGAATCATATGGTTTTATCCATGATGAGTTTGGAAGCGGGAGAATAAGAACATAGTAGAACCGAAAATGTTGGAAGAAAGAGTACGCATAACCCAATAGATTTTAAATAAACTAAGAATTGAAATGAAACATTTTGTCATGGTTCACATAATAGTTTGTGAGTCAAGGTTTGAGAGTAAGACACATAAAAGATTAACTTCCTCCTTGTTATGACAAGGGTTTTAATAATGTAAACCTTATATTTAGAATAGACAACAAATTATAAGGTTAAACGTTCTCTTGTGAAGAAAATATTGTAGTTATGGGACTTGTAACTTCAACAAAATTTTTAGATCATCATCCAATCATTAACAATTAATAGAAGTCATGTGGAGTAGTGATGTCCTCTTTAAATGTAATTGGGAATTTTTAGAGATGCTTATTAAGAGGATTGATCGAAGCGATATAGGCATAATGACACTGCTCAAAGAATTTCACCAAGCGGGATCAATCAGAAAAATCCTTAATTTCATGCTTTGTAGTCATGAAATTAAGGATAAACATGAAATCATGATGTGAAAAATAGCATACTCAAGCTAATAGAAAATTCAATCATACTAAAAACTGTACATAAAACTAACTGAAAGCATTTAAAAAACATATTTACAAAAATTCTATTAATCCGATGGAGACAACATTACTGAACAATGAACCATTTTATGGCTAACCCTATATTTTCAAGGTAAAATGATAGGGTGTTGGTTGGGGTAGCCAACACCACCTCACCATATTTAGAGAGAGGAAGGCCTAGGAGGCTAGATTCTGTTCGAGTTTGTCAATGAGCTCTCTCCAATTAGAGTTCTTTAGGGAAGATTCAATCAAAGGGGCACCAAGGTATTTTGAAGGGAGGGAGGCAATAGTGAACCCCAATATTCTTGCTATATTCCTTTGGGTGATTAGGGGCGTGTTGAAGAAAAATATATGTGATTTTTCCATATTAATAGAATAGCCTAAGGCTTTTGAAAACATATCTAGTATACTATGAAGAGCATGTGATTCTTGAACTGAGGGATGGCCCATAAGCAAGTTTCCATCCACGAACTATTGATGGGATAAGGGAGAGTTATTATAGAGAGATAGACCTTTTAAGGTGAAAACTAATCAAGCATCTTTGAGCATCCGACCAACACCCACTGCCATGAGAATGAAAAGGAATGGGGAGAGAGGATCACCCTAATGAATTCCTCTGGAAGGGAAGAAGGTACAAGAAGGAGACCCATTGACTAATATAGAGAAGAAGGTAGATGATAGAAGAGATACAATCCATTGAGTCCATGAAGAGCTAAAGCCAAAGGAAAGGATGGTTTTTTCAATATATTCCCAACTTAGATGGTCAAAAGCCTTCAATAGATCTAGCTTGAGCAACATACCCTATTTTTTTGGTGATTTTCAGAGAGTGAATGACTTCATGAGATAAGATGATACAATCCATAATTTTTCTTCCCTCCACATAACTCGTGTGCTCTGGAGAAATGAAGATGAGAAGGAGGGGCTTGAGATGATTTTCTATGACTTTTGTTATGATTTTCCTATACTTACTTGTTGATGCAACATTTTATTCCTTCGGGATGAGGGTGAGGAAGGTAGAATTGAAGGATGGAATCACCCATTTCTTCTGGTGAGATTACTCCACAAGTTCCCAGATGTCTATTTTCAAAATATCCTAGCAATAATGGAAAAAATAAGCAGTCCATCTGACCCGGGGGAATTTCCTTCCTTCATCTGATTGAGAACTAATTCTACTTCCTGCAAGGATATGGGACACATAAAAGTCTCATTGTGATGCTCTATAACAAGATGATGGATATGATTAGTCACATGCCAAATTGTTTCTTCTCTAGAATGATTGTCCTTGGTCAAGATATCTTCGTAGAAGGATACTAGTTCTCATTCAATGTCCTTGTGTGCCTCTATTCTAGTGCCACCATCCCTCTTGAGAGAGGATATTTTGTTGTGCATTCTATGCTGGATGGTGGAGCGGTGGAAGAAATATTTGTTTCATTCTCCCTCTTTTAGCCAAGTAATCATGGATTTCTGCTTCCAAAGAATTTCTTCTTGCAAACATCTATCCTCAATCTTTGATTGGATTTCTACTTCTTTTTTTTGTTTGCCCCTCCATTCGACCCTCACTGATCATTTTTTTTTTATCATTTTTTTTTTAGAAGAAACTCCATTTCCTATTCCATATTAGTTTTGGAAGTGAAGATATTTTCAAAGGTGAGTTTGTTCCATCTTTTCATATATTGTTTCAGCAGCTTGAGTTTTTTTTTAATATCATACATCTTGGAGGATCTAACGATCTAAGTGGAAGTCCACCAATTCGTAACCATTTCCATGAAATTTCGGTGAGAAAGCCAGAATTTCTCAAAGAGGAAGGGTCTTTGATGAGAGTTAGCATATCGATTCCATTGCATGCAGATGGTCCAGTGATCAGAGACTGCATCTGAGAGGATGGTGGCTATTAATCACCACCCGAGGTGACAATATCTTCTAAGATTAGGAATCTGTCAAAGCCAGATGCTATTTGAGACAGTCCTCGTTGTTTTTTCCAAGTGTAGATGCCATTGGTGGTTTCCATATATACCATCTCAGAGTTATCGATGAATTCCTTAAAGTGATTGTTTTCCAGCATAAGAGTGTGATTCCCTCCTTTCTTGTCATGAAGGGAAGTGATTATACTCTAGTCTCCTCCCAAGATCCACGACTTTCTGGGTAAATCTTGCTTATACCATTCCAAGAATTCTAGTAGTTTGATTTTGTGTTTTTATTTCTGAGGGCCATAGACATTGGTGATGAAGTCATGTATAATCACTCTAATGAGATGAAAGGATGCAAAAATGCAATTCCATGTTATGATTAGGCCTCCTGATGCTCATATTGGGTCCACCAAAATTTTTTTGTTGCCTCTTCATAATCGAGGCATCAACATTTATAGAGTGTAACTACTCCATTTTGTTTCTTGGATCATTATCATTGTGGGTTTTTCCTGAAGAATCTTCTTCAGGATCTTTCTATGCTTGGTGGGGACATTGATACCCCTTTATGCTCCATGAGATCATATTCATTTGGAACTGGGAGGGTTAGAGGGAAAGAACTCTGTAATATGGGTATATTTCCCGGATTCCACTAACCTAGTTCCCAGAGTTGTGATACATTGCAATCTGTTTTACGCCCTTTTTTTTGTATCCTTAGGAGCATTTTGGGGATCCTTTTGAGGGATGTGCTGCATTTCCAACCTGACTCGTAGATTCGCTTTGTTTAAGGCATCTTTGAGTAGTTGGATCTGTTTGGGGGAAATTTCATGGAAATATTTCTGTCAACACGCTTCCTCTAGGCCCAACATATCTATATCTCCCAGATCCAGATCGATCATATCCTCATCCATGAGCACATCAAGATCTTGATTTAAAGTACCTGACATAAGATCTTGAGCTTTTGGTGTTGTTGGGACAGAGTGTTCTTTGGGGGAACTATTGCTTGGATCTCGAGCTAACTCTCCTCCTTGATCTTTCTTTGACTCCTGATGTTGTCTTTTTGGGGCTGGCTACTTTTCCACATTTTTCATTTCAGTATCTTCTGGTTGATTAGATAGGATTTCAAAGCTATTATTTGTTAGCGGTGTGGAATCTTTGCCAACCGATTGGGACTTGTGATTCTGGCGATGCTTGTTAGCGACTTTTCTGAAGCCGTCTTCATCCACATATTTTTTCTTCTTATAGTCTATGTCTGGCTTTTTTTTGGGAAATCTCTGAAGAGGTGCCCATGCTCGTGACAATTCCTGCACCAAAAAGGAACGTGCTCATAATCCACTAGCTGGATCCATTATTGATCTTCATGCATAAGGTAGATGGATTCTGGCAAGGTCCTCGCTATGTGCATGTAGACATATATCCTAGCATAGGATGTGCGTCTAGTGTTTTTCATTATCTCTGCGATTTTGACAAAATTACCCAGAGAATTACCGATGTCCCTAACTGTTTCTTCATCCCAATAGTCCTCTCGAAGGGAATATAAACTAATACAGACAAAGGCCCACGTGAAATATTCCTTATCAGGATTGAACCTCTCAATATAGCTTCTGAGATATAATCCTGCAGAGTTAAAGAAATAGGGATCTCCTTCTAGTATTTTGCCTCTATCTACGAGCAAGGAGAAGGTAATGGTGAAAAATTATTTAGAGCCAAGTTGTAGGTCAAAGTGAGCCTTTGGCTTCCATTTAGTCACGATCCAACCCAAGAGGGATTTTTCAGTTGGTCAGATTCCTATGAACTTTCCTATGAGGGTGTACTCCTTCACGTGCTCAATCCGGGCATTAATCTTTTCTAGGGGCAATTTTATTCTTGGTATTTCTTCTGATTTGGCTATGCATGTGTTGATTTTTTTGGTTTTTCCAAGATCCGCCTCTCCCCGAGGGAGATGAGGCATCGCTTCCTCGTTCGTCCCTTTTAGCTCAGGGTTTCCATAATATCATCTTGCATGGTTGTTTTATTCTTGACAATGTTCGATTTCAAAGGATCATTTGATGTTTCCCTGAGGTGTAGGACAGTTGGTGATGGAGTGTGCCGTTAAGGCACTCCATGATGTTAAAGTCTGCGTGGACAAAAAATCAAGCCTTGTTAAGGGTTGGTGTGACTCAGATGATTTTGATGGCTTAGATTCTCCTGAGTTGTGGTTTCTCAGCCACAGAAATTAGTAGCTGTATCCAATGCTAAAATCCGATCTATGAGATCAATCTCAAATCAATAAAGTTGTGGTTTCTCAGCCACATGCTAGTCCCGCAAGTCACGAACAAAATAGCAAAAAAAATAAAAAAGATTGTTTGATGTTTGGGCGGGTCCCTCGCCCCCTCACCGAGAGGACTCCATGGGGAAGCCTTCAACATAGCGTTGAACAGTGACAAGAATCGGGCCAAAAGGATGGGCGCAACTAGGTTTTTGAGCTTGCAGAGCAGGAGACGGTTACAGAGTAGAGCGTAGAAATCGGAGCAAGAATTCATTCTCTCAGGTGTGAGAGATCGAGAAAACATTGTGAAGATGCAAGAATATTACTATTACTATTTCCAATAAATAATAATTTGTTTTGTTGATGTGTCTTTTATTTTGTTCACGGGGATTAACAAAGATTGGGTCGAACTGCTTACCAGAACTGAGCCATATGCTCGAATCCCACTTACTTGCCAACGTATTTGTTTATCGGTTTTGTCTTTGAAATTTCAGGGTTTTCTTATTGTAGTTTTATACGTTTATTCTGGGTTGTATAACCCTTTGTTTATGAAATTGCGCATAGGGTAAGTAGATTTTCTTTGGTGCGTGACCCATATACTTGGATAAACAAGAGACCAGGTACCCTTGTTGTGCTCCACGCTCAATTTATTACTCTTGTGTTTATGTTGGTTTATCTTTATCAGTAAAATATTGTTGGTGGTAGATTAAATTATTTCTTGTTATCGAGCTCCTATATTGAGCAGGGAGTATCGTTTCCTTCGATATTGTCTTGATTTCAATACTAGGTACTTGTATCATCTCAATATAGTTTCAGAGTTTGAATTTCATTATTGAAACGGGTTGAAATGACATAAAATCTAAATACATTTCTATGTATAAGCCTATGGTCACACCATAATCATTATACTTTTCAATCGTGTTCTCTCGTTAATATCCGATGTATATAGTTATTTATATACACATTTGTTTACATATATAGTTCGTATCTTTTATTTTTTAGCAAATAATTTCATAGTTGCATGTTAAAGAGATTTACGATAAATATTTGTTTGCTTAAATCTTGGATACCCTTGGTCAAATAGATTCGAGCTCACTGATTCTCTTATGTTAAAAGAATATCGAAGACACACTTAGCACATCGTTATATATATATATATATATATATAATTATTATTTTGAATTGATTTATTTAACAACCAACTCTTATAGATATTAATTTTTTTACATCACTATTATTAATATATATATATATCATCAATAGTTTTGTTGATATAAAAGACTTACAAATTCCATATGATTTTAACCTTAAGCCTAGTCAACGTGGTCGATGACTTGTCTCTTTTAAAAGACCAACATGATAATACCATGATATGTATATTTTTATAAAACTTTAGTTTCTCAATTTATTATTAAAAACATTATTTTTCTTGAATGGTTTACCTTATTGTTAATGTTTTTACTTAATTGTTTACCCGATTGTTACGTGACTCTGAACCATTTTCTGTATAGAAATACTTTATGATGTGAGACTTATTGTTAGGTGACATTGAACCATTTTCTGTATAGAAATACTTTATGATATGAGAATGCATGCATATTTTTTATTCTAATTTAGTCTTCGGACCAAAGTTTGCATTCTCTTTACTCCCAATATACATTATCTATTATGTAAAGGAAATTCTTTCATTATGTAAAATGTAAAGTTCTTTCAAGAATTTTTTTTTTTTTCTTAATCTTTTATGTTGTTACTTGTCTTTTTTTTTTCGACGGAAACGGTTATAGATTATATTAGAGGGGTGGCAAAGCCACAGATTCAGTTACAAAATGGCCCCGAATTCCTTCAGGCCTAAATTCCTGATACCATTCTACTTTGAAGCTGTAACTATGAGCTGATCTAGCTCCCATGCTGCTTATCATACTGCTTATTTAAAGCATTGGCTACAATACAAAATGCCAGAATGTTGGTCAGATCCTGCTTACAATTACTTTACAAAGAGAGATTACTTCTTGGAGTCCTCGTTCCAGTTGCTATTCGGCTGGGCCATCTTGGCTTCCAGCTGTTCCATCCTTTCATCAAATTCTTGCTGTGGGTTTTTCAACTCTTTATGGAGTTTGTCCAGCTCCTCCGCGAAGCCAATTTTGGTCATGGTGATATCAGCTTCGAGTTGTTCCAGCCTGCGTCCTACCACCACGTCCAAGTTCTCTAAGAAATCCAATTGATGCTGGAGTAGCTACTGCAAATTCGCCAGAGCTTTATCCATTTCTTTCAGATGCTCCTCCGTGCTCAGCTTCCCTTTTGAAGAAGACGCCATCTCCCTCCGATCTATAACCTCACGCATCCTGCCCTGCTTACTCTGATGCTTCAAACTCTCTGGACTAAGCGGCTTGCAGATCTTTGCTTGAGCAGGAATGAGAGGGTAGCGGTTGCCCTTTATTTCTTTCTCGCGCGTTCTCATTATTATATTTGGATTCTGGCCAGGGTCGCGCGGATCTCTTGTCTCCACAAGATCTAGAGCACCATTCCTCATGGTATTGAGCCAGCTCTTCCATCCAACCAAAACTTTTGTCCCTCTCTGCCTTTGAGATTCGCCCGAATCCCCTGCTACTGTGCGATCTTGCATTTGGGAGAGTGCAAGAGGACGGCGTGGGTTCATGGGATCTCCACATTATTCATAATTCCATTTACTGACAGTACCCCCGCCTCCAATAACACACCTTTGTTGGCTTCCTTATCAGCCATTCAGTTGAGATCCCTTAACACGTGAAAGAATTGATAAGAGTTAAATTTCCTTAAGAGGAGGCGAATTTTATCAAGAAGATTGTTGAGCTTAGTACTTTGGGTTGTGGAGTGTTTGATCATGGCCTGTATAATTATTCTGGAATCGCCTATGATTGTCAAGTCCTGGATTCTGAGTTTAATTGCCTGGTGCAGACCTTGCCAGAGAGCCAATGCCTCAGCTCTGTTATTGGACTCTATGCCTAGTCCGATAGCAAAATGCGTTGCTATGTCCTCTTTCGGATTTCCAATGATGCCCCCTCCTCTAGCCTAGCCTGGATTTCCCTTTGAGGCCCCATCAAAGAAGAGGATAGGCATTTTTATATTACTTTTCCACCTTGCAAATTCATTTTCGTTTTTTCTGATCTCCCAGCCTTCTTGGATTGGATCACTTCCCTTTTTTCTCTCTAATACTTGTATATTGAACTGGCCTATCCAACACCCCTCTTCTTCGTCCAACTTGTGTAGCTTTACTGTGGAGCAAAGGTGAGCAGCTGATTCTCCCAGCATATCTTGAATTTTGGTGATGATTCTGACTTCACTCAGTTGACTTTCTCTGAAGATTCTGTGATTCCTCTCTGACCAGAGATTCCATAGGACAAACTTTGGTAGCAATCCCCATATCAAGAGAGCTTGGTTTCTTCTCTTGACAACAAAGGGGAACAAGGATTCCCATTGGAGGAGGATACTTATCACATCAGGTGGAAAATTGGTTGTTGGTTGGGATCCTGTTACCTTCATCCAGACTTCTTTTGAATAGATGTAGTTTAAGAGAAGATGGTCAGTTGTTTCTTCCTCATGGAGGCAGAGAGGGCACCTAAAGGGTCCTTCCCAGCCCCTTCGTCTGAGGTTCTCCCCTGTTTGGATACTCTTGTGCGCCAGGGTCCAAATGAAGAGGTCGATTTTTGGGAGGGAGCGAAGATTCCAGACTGCTTTCCAAAGTGTTGGATTAGGCGTAGCAGTGGGGACGGAGTTGAAGAGAAGGTAGCCCTCTGTTGTGGTGTAAGTTAGAGCATTCCTTCCCCATCCTCTTTCATCTTTACCTATCTCTTTTAGAGGGGATTTCCCTTGTAGACACTTATTAAGAACATCCCATTGACTATCTAGAGTTGTTGGTCTGTTTGGGACTTCCCACCCTTGCCAGAGGTGAGTCCTTTCTTCTCCCCATACTGAAATGTCTCAGAGCGTTAAAATGTTTTGACTGTCCATCCAGCTTTTGAGGCCCTGTAGATCCTGATGTTGATCTAGCGTTGGGTCGCCCATTATTGAGTCTGTCCAGATTCTTATTTTCCTACCATTTTTCGGCACCCAGGTTAGATGAGGGGTGAAGTGAGGGAGCGCCTTTTTGCATAGGGAAAAGATAGGAGAGATTTTCAATTCCTTACATGGGAGTTCTAAGCTTCTGTCCCGAGACCCTCGAAAGTATTTCCTCCAGAGAGCGCGTTTACTCCAAGTGGTTTTGCCGGTGATCATTTTCCAAAGAAGCTTTGCCCCTAAGGCCAGATTTTGAATCCTTGTTTTTTTAAAATTAAGACCTCCTTCCATGAAGGGCTTTGTGGTTTTTTCCCAGCTAATCAAGTGCATCTTTTTCTTTTCTTTCCATCCTCCTTCCCACAAGAATCGTCTCTGAAAAGCCTCAATTTTTTGGATGACTGTGGCCGGTGCTAACAGCAACGAGCATTGGTAGATAGGGATACTAGACACCACAGCCTTTATCAGGACTGCCTTCCCTACTAAGTTTAGCCAATTTCCCCCCCAAGAAGTGAATTTATTCTTGAGTTTTTCTGCAAGATGGTTCTAGTGGGAGGCTCTAGGGGCAGACTTAAAGATAGGAACTCCCAGGTACTTAAAGGCATCCCAATTTGTATGCCCCTCCATCCCTAGAACTATTTTTATTATCAACATTTCATTTGGGGTGATGTCCAACCATAAATGTTACTCTTAGTCTGATTTATTTCATTGTCGGAGGCTGCTGCATAGGCGTCCAGTTCTTCCTTGAACTTTTTTGCTATTATTGGGCTTGCTCCTCCCAGCAACAACGTATCATCCGCGAATTGTGCATGGTTGATGTCTTTCACCCCTTGTGCTATTCTTAGGCCATGAAGATCTTTGTGAATTTGGGAGTTTTCCAACTGGTAGCTAAGAACTGATGCTTGAACTGCATAGAGAAAGGGTGAAAGAGGACATCCTTGCCTTAGGCCCCTGGAGGCTTTGAAGAAGGCAGTTACTTTCCCATTCACCAGAGGGGTGATCCAAGGAGATCCGATGCAGGCTTTTATCCAACTTATAAAATGTGAATCGAACCCAAACTTCCTCATAACTTCAAATAAAAAATCATGTCTGACTCTATCAAAAGCATTAGTGAGATCCAGTTTAATCACCATACCTTTTTCTTTCCTTAGGACGCTGGAGTGAATCGCCTCTTGAACCAGGATGATGTTGTCGGCGATATGCCTCCCTTGGAAAAAGTTGCCTTGATTTTCAGGAACGATGAGAGGGAGAGCTGCCTTGAGACGATTGGCTATTACTTTGGCGATGATTTTATAGCTTGTATTGCATAAAGAGATTGGTCTGAAACGGTTGAAGGAAATCGCTCCTTTTTATTTCGGGATGAGTGCTAGAAAGGAAGAGTTGGTGCTTCCTCCCAGCTTACTGGCCTGCTATGACTTCTGAATCATTTTGGTTAGATCCTTTTTAATTATTTCCCAGCACTGCTGATAGAATCTGGCAGTGAACCCGTCCGGTCTCGGAGCCTTTTCTGGGTTCATCTGATCAAGGGCCTCCTTTATCTATTGCTGCGTTACCTCACTTGTCAGCTTGTTGTTGATGTCTTTGTTTATTAGCCTTGGAATAACCATGAAAGGGTACCTCTGCTGGTCCAATGCCGAGTCTTTTGGATCTATGTATAGCTTCTCAAAAGCTTCATACACTACTTGTTTTATGCCCTCTGGATCTGCAATTGTTTTGTTCTAGAATTGGACTTCCGTCACTGCCTTATATTGTTTCCTTGCTTCCGCTTGTTTATGAAAGTAGGTTGTGTTACGGTCTCCCTCTTTTAGCCATAAGCTTCTTGACTTCTGCCTCCAATAGTTTTCCTCCATTCTGCAGGCTTTGTGCCATTGCCTTTGTAGGCTGTCCTCCTGTTGCAAGATTGTCAGAGTGATCTCCTTCTGTTCCATTTCCAACTGATGGGCCTCGAGATGGCTTTGGGCTGCTAGGCGCATTGCTATTGGGCTTGGTTGGCTCTTTGCCCAAAGCTTCAGAGCGATTTTTAGCCTTTTAATTTTTTCCTCCCACACGTAAAAAGTTGAGCCTTGAACTGTGGTGGCCGATATTTTTGTTACTAGATCCATGAAGCCTTTGTCATTTATCCAACTTGGGCTAAATCTGAAGGGGATGGGCCCTCTGACTTGGTCTTTTTTTATCTCTAACCGAATCGGCTTGTGATCAGAAATGCTGTGGGGCAGAATTTCTGCATTTGCTTCGAGTCCTAGCAGTAGGAGGGAGCTTTGTAAGAGGAATCTATCTAGTCTGGCAGCGATGTGCCTAGGACCAATCCTCTTATTGGTCCACGTGTAACGTCCTTTGACTGGTTTAATATCGAGGAGGTCCCAGGCTAAGGCCAAGTCCTCTACCCATTCTCTGGCCGAGTCTCTTACTATAGAGCCACCCCTCTTCTCTTCCTGGGCTAGAGTTACATTTAGATATCCTCCAAGGATGATATTGGTGAGATTGTTTTGCTGGAGGTAGTCCTGTAAGGACTCCCAACAGTGTTCTTTTTCCCCCAAAAGTTGTGGAACATAAATATTAAAGACGCTTACCTGGCAACCCATGTCTTTCTGGAGAAATCTGGTGTGAATCCAATGCATGCAAGTGTCATAACTGAGCATGTCTATTTTGGAGGCATTCCACATTGTGCAGAGCCCTCCTGAGGTGCCTCTGGCGTTTCTAGCAACACCAAGGCTTCCTTTCCAAACATTCAACAAGTTTTTGAGCGCATCCTGCTGGCTCATTTTAGTCTCCTGGAGTAGTAGGATACTTGCTTTCAAGGTTTTGATTATATCCTTTAGCGCTTCTTCCTTATTTTTTCTTCCCATTCCCCTACAGTTCCAGGAGGTTATGATCATTATAAACCTTGGGGGGAGGGATGGCCTCCTTGGGAGGCTTTGGCCTGCTTCCGTGTGTGACGAACATTCATCAACTGTTTGATGGTGGGTTGCGACCCATTGAGCACATCTTTGTAGGATTCCTGGTCCCTCTCATCTTTTTTTGTTTTCTGGCCTCTTCCCATTTTCTTTGGGGTGGCCCATACCTCATTTGCTTCGTCAGAGTCGCTGCCTATAGAGATATCCCCTTCCTCTATGTTCTGACTGCCTTCCTGCTTCTGGGGGGAGTTATTTTGCATCCCTTCTTCTTCTGTTGGCTTGTTCCCATTTTCTTCAGGGTTCTGATCTTCCTTTTCTCCCTCTTGAACTTCTTTACTTGGATCTTGTTCTCTTTCCTCCGCTTATTTAGCTAGGATATTGAAGTTGCTATCCATTTCTTTGGTTCCTGAGGATTTGGCTTTCTGTGGTTCTGTCTGCTCATTTCTTTGGCCTCTTGCTTTTGATCTCCCTTTCCGGGCCTGCTGCCAGCCTTCGTCCCCTTCTTTTTCTGTGGAGGTGGGATTTTTTGGGCAGTTCCTTTGGAAGTGGCCATATTCGTGGCAACCTCTACACTTGAACGGGAGTTGTTCGTAATCCATCTTTTGGAAGTGTTTCCAGTTGCCGATCTTCATTTTTATTGCCTCGGGTAGACCTACCTCCATATCAACCTCCACACAGATCTGCGCACAGGAATATTAGTCTCTTGGTTCTGCTCGGTCAATGTAGCGACCAAGACCATTGCCTATTGCCTAAAGCGAGGAGGGGTTCCAGCAGTGAATCGGCAGGTTGGGGAGTCTTACCCAGACCAGAACATCCTTGGGGACCTCTGAAGCAGGGTCAAAATTTGGGGTCCATTTGTTAAGGTAGAGCCCTTGAGTGCCCATGAAGTACAGGCCATTTCTGAAAATAAGATCTCTGTCCTCCTAAGAGATAAATTCAAAAATAAAGTATCCTCGCCTGACCGCATAGCAAGTCACACTATTTGTTATCAGAGGCATCCAGTTTCGCTGTATCCAGTTGTCTGTGGATCTGGTTGAGGGCCAGAGTCCCATAAACTGGCCGATAAGTCCCCGTTCAGAGAGGGATAGGGCGACTTTCATTGGGTGTTTAGGTGGCAGGTCGATCTCTGGAATATCATCCAATTTCTTGACAAAATTCGGAGCTTCTGAGATGGTCGACTTCTTGCTGCAGGCTTCTACTAGACGTCGAAAGGAGGCGGTGGGGGAAGGAGGGGGCGGCGACTCCCCTCCTTGGGCTGCCATGGCAGCACACTAAAGAACCCTAGACGTAACCAGGGCTAGGTCAGGAACGCGCGAGTTACCATATCATGTTGGGTCTTATTTGATATCCTTTGCAGTCTTGCAATGCATAACTTTGACAAATACTGGATTGTTGTTACTTGTCATCATGGTGTATTCCAGTTTTTGGACAGAAGTATATTTTACTTATTGTATTTATGCCTAAAGGTGCATACCTATTGGAGATGGGCACAATTAATCACCTTTTAATCTAAAATTCTAATCTGATGGCTAACAATTGAAGATGTTGGAATGTTCTTAGTCGTCCTCCCAAATCAATGAATGTGATTTACTCTTCATAACTTCCTTGTATTTTTGAATGCATCAGTGAACCTGTTTACTTTTTAACATTTACCTAATCATATTAAGAAATTACTTTACCACCATATGATTGCCATGTTTAATTGATTAACCTTTGGAATTACCACATTTGAAATTAACTTTTAGATTTCCTCATCTTTATGTGCGTTTCAGTTGTCCGTGTGTTTTAGTTGTCTGGGAGAAATCTTTGGCATCACCTTTCGGTATTCACCAACCACTTTGCGGCTGTGCTAGTATATATATATATATATATTCAAGATGCATTCCTTTTTCATTTTGATCAATTTAATTTCTGAAATAAAATCATTACATAGAATAATATATATATATATATATGTGTGTGTGTGTGTGTGTGTGTGTGTGTGTGTGTGTGTGTGTGTGTGTGTGTGTGTGTGTTATATCTCTACTATATCTAAAAAAATGGATTTTTAATATTTCGACATTCAAATTTAGACAATAGAAAAATGAACTAATACAAATTCAGTTGATATTCAAATTCAAAAGAATGCTTACATTGACAAATCATTACAAACATTAAAAGATGATGATTCCAAGGAAAATCCACAAGAGATTAGGATGCCTTATCATCATCTAAATCTCAAAAGTCATTATGACCAACAAATAGGAGAAGAGGAAAATAAACAATGTTATTTTTACCAACAAATAAACTACCACATTGAAAAAGAGCGAAGACAAAATAAACAACTTGTAGGGAAGCTTAAAATTATAATCCCCATCTGAAAAATCGATCATCAAACAATTCCAATGAAAGCAGATTTAGGATGGAACACTACCCAGAAGATGCAACATATCATTAAATTTCGTCGAGAGTCGTAACTACAAGCACAAAATATTTGAGAAGACATTGTGTGCCAAAAAAAAGTGAAAAGTGAAGCCTTCTAGTGATTATGCTTTGAGGACAAAGCATTTTTAAGGGGAAAGCAATGTTATGAACATAAATATACATATAAAATAGATACAATAGTATAATAATTAAATGATCCCTAACCCTAGGGAATCTTCTTTGCTTAACTTTGTTCTAGATTTTCCCCTCACATCCCACACCTTTGGGAGTAGGGAACCACTTGTCCCATGGAAAATAATTCACTCTCGTGGTTTTTGTCTTTTTCACTCACACGTGGAATAATAATTTATTCTTTGTAACTGCATTTTCTAATCATTTTGTTTCTTAGTAAAATAAATTAAAAATAAAATTTACAAAAAATGTTCATCATCAATGTTTGTGATGATATAATTTCACATAAGTCTTTTCCAATACTTCCACAACATAAACTATAAAAAAAACAAAATGTTTATTTTTTTGTAAACTGGGGGACATTACATCCTCTTCCCCTAGAATTGAACATCATCCTCAGTGTTCCAATCTGAGCATATAAACTTTGGAAAATAGATGGGTATGTCTTTCTCATGGATTCCTCCATCTCCGAGGTAGCCTCCCCAGGACTAAAGTTCCTCCATTTCACTTTAACATGAGTGATGGCTCGACTCCACAACATAATCTCCTTCCTGTTGAGGATACATAGCAGTTCCACCGGAAGCTCACCTTCAGGTTCTACCTAAATCACATTCTAATTTACAATATAACTTATATCATGTACATACTTCTTTAATAATGAAACATGAAATACATTGTGAAATATTAAACTAGATGGAAGTGCAAGATGGTAGGCCACTGACCCTACTCTAGAGAGCACTTGAAATGGCCCACAATATCTGGGTGCCAACTTAGTACTTTCTCCCAATTTTTGTGCATTGATATTTGGTCTGCCTTTAAGATAAACATGATTTCCAATGCTAAATTATACATGATTTCTTTTCAAATCTACAAAGCTCTTCTGTCTATCCTTTGAAATTTTCAAGTTTTTTTTTTCTTTTTGTACAATTGTTTCAATTTCTTTTAACATATTCGAGCCTAAAATAATTATGTCAACCAAGCTATCCCAGTTGATGAGTGTTTGAACTTTTATGTCATACATTACCTCAAAGGGACTCATATTTTAGGAGGTTTGATAACCATGATTGTTTGCAAACTCAACCAAGTGAAGGTACTCTTCCCACTTTGTGGGACAATCCATTACATACCTCTGCAACATATACTCTAAAATTCAGTTATTCCTTTCACTATGACCATCAGTTTTAGGATTGTATGCAGTACTAAAGTTCATATAAGTATCAAAACCACTGAATAAATACTTCTATAAATTCAAAGTGAATTGTGTGTCCCTATTTGGTCCCTATTTGAAATTATAGTCTTTGGTATACCATGCATCCTAAAGATTTCTTTCATGAAAATTTCAGCAATGTTTATAGCCTTATGAGTTGATTTCACTAGAATGAAATGTACAACTTTAGTAAGTTTTTCCACTACTACCGTAATACAATCATTATGTTTCTTAGTTTTAGGTAGTCGTGTAATAATATCCATGTTGATTAGTTCCTAGTTCCACTCAGGAAATGGTATTAGCTGTAATAATCTAGCTGGGTGACGGTGTTCAAATTTAACTTGCTATCACTCAAGACACCTGGCAAGATATTAAACCACTTCAATTTTCATTCTGAGCCAGGAATATTCTTTTTTGAAATTTGTTATACTATTTTTGTATCCTGGATGACCTCAGTAAGGTTTCTTATGTACCTCAACCAATATTCAATTTTTCAAATATGCACTGTTTGGAACGTAAATTTTGTCTTTACAGTACACTAAACCATCTTGATTACATATGAATTTTGATTCTTCTTCAAGTGATTTTTCATCGTTATTTTCTCTTGATTTTACTTTATTTTTTAAATAACTTTGCAAGTTACTGTTGTAAATTACATTTAGTTTTGTGCTGAGTGCATCTGTTATTTTATTTTATTTTCCTTTAATATGTTTTATCTCAAAAGAATATTCACATAGGAAAGTTAAACATATTTCATGTCTTGCATTCAAATTATGTTGATTGAAAAATTATTTAAGATTGATATTATTTGTTTTCAACAAAAGTATCCTAGCCACCAAGTAGTACCACCACATCTTTAAAGAATGCACAAATAGTGGTTAATTCCATATCATGTGTTGTATAATCATTTTCATGAGATTTTAGTTCCTTTGATTCATAGGAAATCACATGATCACTCTGTAACAACACTCCTCCTAATCCCTCTTTTGAGGCATCAATACAAACCACATAATCTTTATGTGGATCTATATCTTCAAGATAGGTGTCATTGTTAATAATTGTTTCATTTTTTCAAATCTCTCTTGGCATTTTTTTGTCCATTTAAATATGTTTCCTTTATTTTTTAAAGAATATATTGCACAGGAAAGTTTAGAAAACCCTTCTATAAATCTACAGTAATAACCTATGATGCCCATGAAATATTGGAAATTTGACACATCCTTTAGCACTGGCCAACCTAGGATGGTCATTAACTTTTTTGGGTCAACTGAGTTCCCTTCACCTGAAATTGCATGTCCCAAATATTATACTTTATCTTGATAAAACTCACATTTACTTAACTTTGCGTAAATTCGGTGCTCTCTAAGAGTCTACAAGACTATTCTTAAATGTTCTTCATGTTCCTCTTTAGTTTTTGAATAGATTAGTATATCATCTATAAACACAATAAAAAATATTCTAGATACTTTATAAAAACACTATTCATCAAACACATAAATCTAGCAGTTGTTTTTTTTAAACCAAAAGGTACCACTACAAATTCATAGTGTTCATATCTAGTTCAAAATGAAAGTTATGTATGTATTCTTATTTGATTCTAATTTGGTGATGTCCCAACCACAAATTTATATTAAAGAACATATTAGCTCCTCTGACTTGATAAAACAAGTCATTAATATGAGGAAAATAATAGTTTTTTTAATTGTCATCATGTTAAGTTGTTTGTAGTCAATACACAATCGGAAATTTTCATCTTTCTTTTTGATAAACAAAACGGGTGCTCCCCATGGAGACACACTAGGTATGATATACTGCTTATCTAACAATTCTTGAAGTTTCTCTTAAGTTCTATTAATTCTGGAGTACTCATTTGATAAGGGGTCCTAGACACAAGTGCAGATCTGAGTACTAATTCAATGGTGAAATCTATGTCTCGACTTGGAGGTAATCCTAGAATTTCATTTGGAAACATGTTTTGAAACTCTTTCAGTATTGGATCCTTAGTTAAAAAAAATTCATTTGCTTCTTCAATACTTTTATATATGTGCACAACATAAATATCATATTCTTTCATTGCATTATTTTTTAACTATAAAGTGGATATCTATCTTACTGACATGCCCCGTGGTATTCCTTTTACTGTCATGTTTTTTCCAAGATCATCTATACAGTTAAAAGGTTTATGTTTGTTGATTATTTTACTTCTTCTTGGGATGACCCAGGTTTGGATATCAACAGGTTTCCAGCAAAACCCTAAAAAACTATCGGCCCTCCTGGTAAACGAGAATGCAACGATACGCACAGGGTGCACAACGCAGTCTCTCATGAGATACCTTTTATGGGTGATCACAATACTCAAGTGTTTTCAGTATAGGAATGAGTGGATTATGGGGTTTTGTTCTTCCTTAATTATTCCTTATCCTTGTTAATTATTCAAGTACTTCTATGATTTATTCATCTTTAAACCTATGCATGCATGTTAATATACCTAGTTTAACCATTCAATCATAGCTAATGATCAACATAAATTAAACATTCATTAAAAATCACACAAACCACAAGTTTTACCATGGTTCACACCCTCCTGAGGCTACATCCACAAATATCTGGCTTCTCTTCTCTTTTATTAAATATGTTGCAAAATATTGCGCTACGCGCATTACATCTTCAGTAATACAATCAAGATTGAGGGTAAGAACCCTCTGTGAGGCAGAATAGATCAAAATAAGCTCCTCATCCTATTACCTAACCCTAAAATACTACCTTACTCAACTCCTATACAAGACTTATTACAATCAACCACCCGTAAATTCATAATACTCTACTTTCTTTATCCTTAACTTACATCCCCCGCTCCTATACCTCCCAGGTCCTTATTTATATTACTTTATGGATTATAGTCGTTGAAATATTTCCAAGAACCCTAACCCTATTATGGTTAGGCTTGTCTACCTACGTGGCATGTTTATTTTCCTCATGCATGCTTCTTTTTCTTATTTTTCTTCCTATTTCTTTCTTTCCACCTGTTTCTTGCGTTCCACAAGGTCTTTCCCAAAACACATCTTTCTCCAAAAATAGGCATGTGCCCATAATAGAATTCCTTCTCAAAATAATCCTGCACTCAATAGGCCCCCAACACTAACATGTGGCTCATCACAAGCCACTTAGGTGGTGCACACTTCATGTAAAGCCTTTGCCAAGATGTGAAACATTCCTTATAATTATTCCCATTTGGATCTCACTTGTGTATCTTTCTTTGTGAGATCCTCTACCTTTTGCGTTGTGATGTGTTCCTTTAGAGACTCTGCGCTATTGGTATGATCATGAGCCATCCTTTTCTTCTCCTCCTCCAGTTCAACAGTTATTTTTGTTTCTTTCTCATGGAGGGGTTCTAACTGGGCTTGCCTTGCCTGCTTGTTATTCTATGCAGACTTCAATTCAATCTGCAAGGTCTTCATCTCTTGCCTGCCTTTCAATCATTCTGTAATGCTCATGGCCTTTTGTCATTGCTTTAGCTTCTACGTTGCAATGTTTATTTTCTCCTCTTGTCGGTCTAGTTGTTGGACCTTCTAATCTTCCTCCAACATCGTCCATAGTTGCGTAGTCTTGTCAAAAAGTTATGTGACCTTTTTGGCTTCTCTTTCCATCATTTATATTTGTAGGGTTGCATGTTGTTCCCTTCCAGTTGTAACTTCAGGAAGAGTGGTTGGTGTTAGTTTTTCCTTTAGTTCCTTGATCTCCTTCTTATAATATCTGATCATTTGCACAATGATTTGAATATGTCCTTCAACACTGCTCACAACTGCCTGCGTGTTGTATGGAATTTTTGTGAAGACTTCCTTCAACTTTTGCTCTGATTTATTAGCACACTTATTCTCCTTCGGTGTCTCCAACTGGACCTACTCTACCACAATTTATAGTGTGCATCCTTGCCATATTTGGTGGCTTGCAATTGTTTCATATCCTCTCTTGCTCGTGATTGCACTTCCTCTGTGACAATGACTTGTAGACTGTACAATGCCTTTGTTAGTATTTTAGCCAATACCAACTGTACCTGCACCAGGTATTTAAGTGGAATTTATTCTACAACCTCCTCGAACTACAACATATATGTTTTTATTTGGAAGTTAGGACTTTCTTGCGCTCTGAGTTGGATTGTGTCTTCCCTTTTCTGCACGGTTATGTCCCCTACTTCAATTGCTCGGGGGATCGATTATGACCCCTTCTCTTATATTTGGGCTTATTGTATCCATTCTAGGACCTGCTTAATTTCGGCCAACTAGTTACTTATCCTTCCTCTTTAGTTCTCGACCTCCCTATACCCTTCTGTTGCATGGGCCTTCACCCTCTTTGCGACTATATCAACATCATCCTCGGTGACTGTGTATTCCAAGTTTGTTTTTGGGCCTTGTCCTTCTTGCACGACCCACTTGTCTCTATGATCAGTCATTTAGGTGGCCTTATATCTTGTGGAGTAGTTGTCGATGAGGCTCCCTGTGTCATTCTGTCCCCCCTTGCTTGTTCCTCCTACGCGAGGGCATTTTCCTTCTTTCCTATCTTCCCATCCTTCTTTGGGGCATTTTCCTTCTTTCCTATCTTCCCATCCTTCTTTGGGGCATTTCACTTCTTCTGTTACACTTTCTTTGGACCAGGATTCTTATGATATGTTGGTTTCTTGGTCGCGACACTTCCACCTGCAGATGTCTTGGATGACCTTACTTCTCCTCATTTCCCTTTGGACATGTCCTTGGTGATGATTGATATCTTCCATTCATCCTGCTAGTATTTTATTTCCCATTCAACTTCCTCTATGTTGATGCAGAATAAAATTTGTATCCATTCATTGTTTAGATCGTTGCACACCTGGATCCACATATTGTGTCGCGTAGCCTTAAAGTTGGCTATCCCCTAGTACTGCATGACGACCTTGGGAGGTATTCTCTAGGTATTGTCCATATTCTCTTGTATGTCACTGAGCTACCGAGAAAAATTGTTGGCATTACCACTTCTCCTCTTGGAATCAGAAGTGCTTCCCAATGATGTGTACCTTGTTGTGCGACATCATCCTACTCAGTCACATAAATATGAGCAGGTAGTCTCTTTCCATCCAATTAGCTCTATCAGTATAATGAGCCAATAGTAGTGGAAATCGGTTCCCAAGTACTATGCATCCTTACAGTTGTCTAGGAACATATTCAATAAGTATGGGTCTCAGTTCAACATGGTGTCGTTTGTGCATTGTGTTGTTGATGCGACAAATCCTGTGGGGACCTCCTCTTTGAGATATTTTCGAAGGAGTTTGCATTCCATCAATTTTGTTTCCATCTGGGTGGTTGTGTCACTGATCCATTTTATGATAATGTTGCGTGAGCCCCTTTCTTTCCCATAGGTTTTCTTCATTTCTTTTGCGAGTGCCTTTTCATTGGTTTTATCATCCATGTACTTGGAGGGATTCTTGTCATTTGATGACAATCCTGTGATGAAAGAAATTAATTCGACATCAATGGAGACTGGTTCATCCAACCACAAAAATCCTCCATGGAGGACCGCCAGTAACTGCTTCACACAATTGTTCACATATTTCCCCCTTCCGAAGTGAGGAATCTCTTAAAAATTAAGAATCCCTGTATTTACCAAACCTGCCACCCACTACTTTGGTTGCAACATTAGATCTCCTAATGAACATGTGCCTAGGCTCTACATATACACCTATTGTGCAAATTATGGGAATTTTTTGTTGTCAAACACGTCATGCTATGCATACCATAACCTTTCGATGTAGCCCAGTAAAATTGGAGTGGCCAACACCCCATATGGAATGTGTGGTAAAACAATCAAGGCATCAGGCTACTTGCATGGGGACTGTGCGATGGGTTGTTTCCACTTCCTCTGTGCTGGTGCGCCAGATGTCCCAACCTCTTTTTCTCTTTCTCCCTAGTCTCACTCTAGTTTCCCCTTGATATCTTCGAGCTGCACTTCCTCCTGCTGTGTGGACCCCACCATAGGTTCTGACCTTGGCCCATCATATTCTGTCCTTTCACTATCAATACCATTTTTTTTATGGGTTTCTTCAGCCCTGGAAAGTTACTATGGGTTGCATGTTGCTAATGGGTCATGGCCCCGTGCACCATCATGTGAGTTGATGTCCATCCCAACCATCGTCGGGGCCTGTCCCTCTTCCTCTACCAGTGTGGAACTCACTATTTTGGTATGTGGAAAACCAATTGTGATGACATCGATGATTCCCTCTATTTGTGTAAATGTGTGTTCTGCCTCTACGATGACATGTGTCTACTACATGTTTTATATTCTATTTGGTTAGGTGCATTGGACTTTGTAGGTGCCATCGTGGGTAATCATTCCTTCTCTAGATGAACTTTGGCTACTAAGATCTATGAACTCACATATTCGCCACCTTTCTTCGTGCTCCTTAGCTCTGCAAGTATGTAAATTCACAATACGTATCATTTATCCCGTATTTTAGTTATATAACAGGTGTCATAATTTCCCTGAATATTTTCAGATATGCTTCTTTGATGGTCATAAATGCATTAAATATTTTCAAGCACGCTTCATTAAGTTTCATAATTCTCAATTCGTGCCTTTTTACCCTGACGAACAGTTCTTTCTTTTTCGACCGTTGGCATGTTTTTCGGTGCGCTATAACTTTTCATTTTGTCGTATGTTTCTACTGTGAATTTTCCCCTGGTGCATTGTGTTTGCTTCCTGTTAGTCATATACTGCGCGCAGTCACTTTTCTTTTTGTTATGTTGATTCCATTATCTGTTGCACACAATGTTTCCCAGTATTTTGTATTTTCCTTCGTTTTCTACTTTTTTCTTCCTTTTTATGAGTTTTCTATCCTAATATCTACTATAGTACACTATATACATGACTTTCTTGCTGTGATATAATTTTAGGAGTTAGTAGGTAGACTATTCCTGTACAGTTTTAATCAACTACCGTTGATCATGACTTCCATTTATGTTCCTCTTAAGTCTTTTAGATACATAGATCCCCCATCTATGATAGTCTCTACTTAGTGTGGCCCTAGCCAATGCATTCTAAACTTATGAGGGTGTTGCAAAAAAAAAAATCATAGAGAAGAACTAGGTGTCCCTCCTTAAAACTTTTCTTTTTAATATGTTTATCATGCCAGTATTTGTCCCTTGCTTTTTGTACTTCCTGGTGAAATCCTGCTAGGATCTTGTCCTCTTTCCTTTCCATTAGTTGATTTATCCTTTCCTATATTGTTCCTCTTTATGTCATGTTTGTAATTGCTGCTACGCGCAGACTGGGTACCAAAAATTATAATGGCACAACTGCTTCCTCTCTATACACCAATATGAATGATGTATGTCATGTAAAATTATTGCATGTGGTCCTGTATGCCCATAATACTGATGGTATTTTTAAGTCCCAATCATCCATGTTAACATTGTAGATCTTAGTCAATGCATTTTCTAAAATCTTATTAAAAGCTTCTACTGTTCCATTTTCCTAAGGATGATATGGTGTACTCTTCTGGTTGTATACTTCAAAATCCTCAGTCATCGCCCTAATGGTATTATTAATAAAATGAGTTCCTTGGCCAATCATCAATATCTTAGGAAATCCAAATGTAGTGATCACTTTCTCAAATAAGAAGTGTGTTGTTGTCTCTGCGCTACAATCTTTGACTAGTGCTACTTCTTCCCATATCATTAAGTACTCAGTCATAGTAATGATTTCTCTAGCTCCTGACCTTTGTTTTGGTGTATTAATAGGTCCAACAAAGTATCTTTCCCATTTTTCAAATACCTGCAGATTCACTTGTGGTCTTAGGGGAATCTCATCCCTTCTATTGGGTTTTCCAACCCTCTGACAAACATCAAAATTATGGAAATATTCCTTGGCATATTTATGGACTATTGGCTACCATAATCCTGCACGTAATACCTTATGTGCAGTATCTTTTACTGCATAGTGTCCTCCAGCTATACTTTCATGAGATTCTGCCAAAATTATGGGTCTTTCATGTTCTAATACACATTTTCTCAAAATACTATATGCGCCCATCTTGTATAAATGACCTGCAATGAGTTGATAGTCTGCAACTCTGACTGCCATGTTTTTCTTCTATGCAATACTAAATTCTTGTGGTGCAACCTCTGTACTTAAGTATTCAACAATATCAACTAACTATTCATCAACTATATGTATTGAAAATAATTGTGCATCAGGGAAGTTGTCTTCCAAATTAGTAGGTTCTTCAACATTGGTTACCCTTGATAGGTGATCTTGTCCTTCATTCAACCTCCATGGTTTGAATATCACTTCAAAATAAAATTCTTGCTATAATAATATCCATCTACAGATCCTCCCCCCCAACACAATCTTGTTGATTAGATATTTGAGGGGAGAATGGTCTATGAAAATTTTAAAGTGTTTACATAGTAAATAGTGCCTAAATTTATGAAGTGAATATACCATTGCCAGGCCTTCTCTTTCTGTGGTGTTGTAATTTTTCTATGATTCTGGCAAATTTCTTCTTGCAAAGGCTATAGGATGGTCTAAGTCCCCTAATATTGGTTGCACCAAAATTGCTCCAAGTGTTATGGTTGATGCATCTACGTCCACATGAAATGTCTTTTCCCAATTTTGAAATACTAATATAGGTTTTGTCACCATATTTTCCTTTAGAGTGTCCAATCCTTGCTGACAGTCCTCATCCACTGAAATATGGTGTCCTTCTTTAATAGTTTTTTCATTGGTTCAATAATATGCGCATATCCCTTTATAAATTTCCTATAATATCCTATATGTACCAGTGTTTCTCTTAACTAGCGTACTGACTTTGGTGGTGGTAAATTTACAATGACTGCAATCTTAGCAGGGTCAACTAGTAAACTTTGTTTACACACTATATGTCCCAACAATATCCCAAAAGGTGTGCCAAAAATGCATTTCTTGATGTTTAATGATATCTAACATTGTTTGCATCTTTCCAACATTAGTCTTAACACTTCTACACGGTCCTTTAAAATACTATATATAGTCCAGTCATCCACATATACTTCTAGAAACTGATGTATGAATTTCTTGAAAGAAGCTATGACTTCTCTATAAAAAATGGTTGGTGCATTCTTCATTCCAAAGGGCATGATTGTATATTGGTAGGATCCCCATTTTGTAGAAAAATTAGTCTTATACCTATCATATTGAGCTATTTTAATCTGATGGTAACATGAGAATCCATCTATGAATGAATATTCTTCCTAACCTCCCACATTCTCTAAGACCTCATCTATAAAAGGGGTAGGGAAAGGGTCATGTAAACAAGAATCATTGAGTTTCCTCATATCTACAGAAATCCTTATCCCCCCTTTATTATTTTCTTGGACTACCATAGGACTGATCCATTCATATTCCTCTACTGGTTCTATAATTTCAGCTTCCAATATGAGGTCAATTTCTTCTTATACACTAGATTCATTATGTAAGGTATTTGTCTAACAGATCTAGCCTTGAGTTTGAGGGGTATATTCATCTCACCTATCTCCTATGCTACACATTTGATCTCTGTAAATGTCTTTGGGAACATGTCACTGTATGTGTGTAGTAACTTTGTCATTCTTTCTATTGTTTTCTCATCCCAATACTCTCCAATACTTGCCATTTTAGGATTTTCATTCGTCCCAATGTTGACTTTCTTAACTTTGATTAGTGGAAAAAATACTTTTGACTCCAGATATGGATCTTCCACCTCTCTTTCTCAGTCAATATCTGTAATATGAATGTTGCGTGAATCATCTTCATCTGGTGCTTCCTCTTCAACATGATAGCATGAGAGTAACTCTTTGACTGTTTTTCTGTTCTGTTGTTGATATTCTATTATGATTTCAAATTTTGGTTCATTAACAAATATCATTCTCTGTATTATCTTCAACACTGAATCAATGATGGGGTTCTCATGTTCAAATGAGAATGTTACTACACAATTCTGTTGTAATCCTATCCATTCTATAGTGCCTTTGTTCATCTCCTGCTCTATATACAAGTTCCCTGAGATTCCTTCCAATGTATGGATAAAGTGATGAGGCCATTCCTATGGTGGTGTCATCCTCCACTATGTCCTGCACTTCTCCAAGTGCTCCACTGGTGTTCCTTGTCCATCATACCTTTGCATTTTATTTCTCCCCTATTTTGCTCCAAATCTAATGCGTAGTAGTTATTTACACTTATACCAGTCCTAAATTGTTTCTTTGTGCACACCCCACCATCTTGCAAGTGTTTCCTTGAGTGCAATATCTAGGGATAAGAACCTCTGATTTTCTAACACTTCGTCATCATACTTTGTCAAGAACTCCTCTATGTCATTTATCCCATGAAAACTGGGAGGTTCTCTTATCTCTATACCAACCTATGTTACTGCACATATATTCTCATGCACCTCCTTATGGAAACTTCATATAATCATTGTTGCAAATTATCCAAACCTGTGTCTGATTCAGAAGCACATGATTTAGTTCTTCTCTATCTGAGTAACCCATCTGCAATTGGGTTAACATAATCCTCTTCTCGCGGAGTGGTTCTATACAACTGATTTATTTCTTCCAGATCCAAACAAGTGGCCTATACCAACCTTTCTCCTTCTGAAGGATCCAATGGTGCAATGAATCTATATTCACTTCATTCAAAATTCATTTTTATTGTCTCTAGTTTGATTATATCCTGGTTATAAAATTCTCAATCCAATCCAAGAAATGTTGGGTAAGGTGTTGTGCCATGTACTATCTCTATTACTTCAAAATCTTCCATAGTGGGCACTCCATCCAAATATATTGTCACACCTTTAAGCCTTCCAATTGGTAACACTTTGTGTTGATTTTCTAGTTTCAACTGAACAATTGAATATCCTAGTGTGGGTTATCCCATAAATTGCCACATCTTCTTAGGTAAGACATTTACTTCAGAGCCTAAGTCTAGTATAATATCTCCCATGGTGAAATCCCCAATATTATCATTTAGCCTGAATTCTCTACTTGTCCTTCTTCTTTTATGGAGATGATTGATTATTTTGTGCTCTAATTTCCCTTCTACCTCTATTTTACATCTTTCTAGCATATTTTGTAGGACCTTAACGGATGATGTATCATTCAATAACTTAACACAGGATTGCAAAAAATTATTTATGGTACTTACTTGCTCTAGAGGCTGTTCTTTATTGGTATGGTCCATTTAGAATGGCATCTTGTATATTGGTGGGTTCTGAGTTTGTTGCACGATTGATGTAGATGAAAAAAAATTCTTGATAAATTCCTATATGGCCTCCTTAAATGTTTCCTTTTCTTTCAAGGCATCAAATTGCTTTTGTGGCTCAATGTTCTTCTTAACCCATTGGTGTTGAGATGGATCTTGTGTTGTGGCATCAGTTCCTATCTTGGATCCTCCTTGAGTGACTATATTGATGTTTCTCCCATCATCCCTAGCTTCTGCAGAGATCCATTGAACATTTTGATTGTTCGGGTTCCTTTTTTCATGGATCTTTCCCAAGAATGTTCGAAAGACTTCTATGTCATGGTCTATTGCATGGAAGTACATACATTTCGTAGGTGGAAGTGGACAATCCCTTGCATAATGTCCTGGTTGTTTGCAGTTGTGGAACACTACTAGTCCTACGCCTCATTCAAATCCTCCTCTACCTCATCCTCCATCTCTGTATCCACCTCGATCTCCTCATGGTTCTTTGTACTGGGGTACCTGGTTATACTGCACAGGGTTATACTGTGGTTCTACATTATTATACTGCGGTTGTGCATTGTTGTATTGTTGTTGCACATTGTTGTATGGTGGAGGTACCTGGATAACTAAGGTGTATCTTCTCCTATCATCATTTATACTTGCACCCTATAAGTATCTAAAGTTCTTTCTCTCATCAACTCCATTGTTCTACAATCCTTATCATCATGACCCATTGATTTGCAAAAATTTCAATATGAATGTTTGGGTATTGTATTATATTTCTGCATCATTGGACAATGATATGGATCATGCCCATGAGTTTTACAAATATCTCACCATGGTCCTCCTGTTGGCAAGGGGTTTGGTACTCATGTTGCCATATACTATGCAAAATTTTGACATTCATTCTTATGGTGTCCTTTTGTCCTGCATAGGGTACACCATACAACTTCTCTTTTCTCTTTTCCCTTATTTTGGTTAAGTTGAAATGCTAAATTATTTATATCCTCCTTCATCCCCTCTATTTCTGGATTTCTCTTCTAATATTGGTTCTCTTCTAGTTGTAAGGTTTCTTGCATAGCCTCTTCCTAAGTTTGGAACTTCTTCTATCTTAATGAGTATTTCAAGTGTGGTAGGAGTGAGTTCACAAATAAGTTCCTATGTTTCATGCCATCAATTGCACATTTCAACTTTCCTTTCAGACATTTGAACCTCTGATCAATCTCTCAAACAGACTCACTTGGTTTTTTCCTAATTTCAATCATTTCATTCATGTACTAGTCTTCTGATTTGGGCTTCTGAAATTCGTTTACTGGTATTTTTTTCACATATGAAATAGTATTTGGTACTCCCTCTAGACTGTTTACATATAGGATCATGTATCAATCTAGCACGTGGGCTATTAGTGTGATAGCCAACTACACAAGCTTTGTATCCTCATCTATGATATTCTTTTCTTCCCATATCTTCTCGCAGATGAATAAGTGTTTTTTGGGGTCCTGTGATGCCTCTCCCCAAAATTATGGTAATTTGATCGTGGGATCATGTCCTTTCATTTTGAACTGTGTTGAATTATTGCCTCCACGTAGTGTAGACAATTGACAATTACTTCCTAAACTTGCTCCCCCAGTTGATTTTCCTTGATTGGATCCGTGTCCTTTTTCTTTTCTTCCACTAAAATTCGATTGTCTAAATGTTGTTTTTTTTTTCTATTGTATTAGTCACACATGTGGTTGTAGGTTCCACACTAATGGTGATCTCAATAGGACTTATGCCTTATGTTCTTGACACCAGACCTTGTTTTTTCCTTTCATACGTTCCATGTAGGATTTCATCAATCCACTCCATAGCCCGAAGATCCTCTACCTCTTATTCCTCACTTTCCAATCCCTCTTTGTCGGTTATGGATCTCTTCTTGTTATTCATTTTATATTGGTAGGGTACTCCACTGCGTGTATTTCCATATTTTTCCATTATCTGCTTTATTTGGTATTCTTCCATCATGATTGGGCCCATGGCCTCCATATTATTTCCCTTATCCATCTCCTCTTCCATATCTCAACCTCATGTCAGTGCTTCCCCCTTCCCCCATGCACGCAAGGAAGTTTAGTTGTTTAATTCCATGGTAATCATACTGTTGTCATACAGTAAAATATTGATTGAAGTATACAACAATCTGTTGTACCTACCTCTAGGTCCCTTTATAAAATCCTTCTCTACTGCGGTGTAGGACTTTGCAGTATCTACTGCAAATTGGGTGATAAACCCTGCAACAATACTGTCTAACCATAAATATATTATGCACAGAAATTTGTTATTAACTTGTTGTAACTGTGCTATTTCTGTAGGATTCCACTCCAGTTGTCTGATTCGATTTGTAGGGTGGTTTTACTTTAATCTCAATAACCACTCCTACAAAAAATGTGGGAAATCACATAAAAATACCTCATGTAAGTTGTTAAACACATATTTGTCGAGATATTTCCGCAGTATTAACACACAGTTTTTGTTTTCCTTCTATGCATACTCAAGTTCATTTGTTTCCAACCATATTTCAATCTCCACCTTCGTTGGATTCCATGGCCTGGACATTCCCTTCTATACTTTCATTATCCATGTGTTTCTTCCATGAATCCCATCCACTCAATATCGTGCAGTTCCAGCCGGTAACGAAACCATTTGTTGATTGATTATTTTACTTATTCTTGGGCTGACCCAGGTTCATATCTCAACAGGTTTCCAGCAAAACCCTAAAAAACTATCGAACCTCCTGGTAAACCAGAAGGCAACGTTGCGCACAGGGTGCATAACGCAGTCTCACCTGAGATAGATTTTATGGGTGACTGCAATACTCAAGTGTTTGCAGTCTAGTAATAAGTGGGGGTATGGGGTTATGTTTTTCCTTCATTATTCCTTATCCCATTTAATTATTCAATTACTTCTATTATTTATTTATATTTAAACCTATGCATGGATGTTGATATAGCTAGTTTAACCATTCATTCATAGCTAATGATCAACATAAAGTAAACATTCATTAAAAATCACAAAAAACACAAGGTTTACTTTGGTTCACACCCTCTTGGGGATATGTCCACAAAGATCTGGATTCTCTTCTCTTTTATTAAATCTACTGCAAAATCTTGCACTGCGCACATTACATCTTCACTAATACAATCAAGATTGAGGGTAAGAACCCTCTGTGAGGTGGAATAGATCACACTAGGATTCTCATCCTGTGATCCAACCCTCAAAGACTACCTTGACTCTTCTACAAGACTTATTAAAATCAACCACTCATAAATTCATAATACTCAACTTTATTTATCCTTAACTTACATCCCCCACTCCTATACCTCCTAGGTCCTTATTTATACTACTTTATGGTTTATATCTGTTACAATCTTGCCAAAAACCCTAAACCTATCATGGTTAGGCTTGTGTTCCTTCTTTCCATGTTGTTTTTCCTCCTACATATTTTTTTTCCTTTTTTTTCTACCTACTGCTTTCTTTCCACCTGTTGCTTGCGCTCCACAATTAGGTATTTCCCAAAACAAATATTTCTCCAAAAATAGTCCTACACCCAAAATATAATGCCTTCTCAAAATAGACATGCACCTAACATCTTATCACGAATGTTTACAAGAGGTAACTTTTTTTCCAACCAATCCATGCCTATGAGAAAATCGTAAGATCCTAAAGGTAAAATATTTAGATCTAACTTAGTCTTCATTCCATCCATGTTCATTGCATAGTATTTTACCATTTCAACATCTTTCATTTTTGTTCCTATAGCTAATTGAACTAGCCATGATTTCTTATGTTTGACTTTTTCTATATTACATTTTTGTACCACTATAGGTGAAATATAACTCAAACTTGCACCAAGGTCTATTAATATAGATTCAGGTTTCTAATTTAACATACCTTCAATCTCCACCATGGAATATTGGTGGTAATCCTATTGATTCTCCATAGAAGCATTGATTTTGTGAATACTTCAAGCAATATCACTTATTGTTTCCGCTTCCTGAATGTTGTGTACTGATTGACTTTTTTTTTGTTTAAAAGACAATTTTAGTAAAGGTGAGGTTCTTTACAACCCTGACACTTAAGAGGTGCCCTAGTTGCCTCATTAATTGTATTATTTGCAAAATATGTAGGTTTATTGTTGTTATGAACCGATACACTTTGTTTTCAAACAAATCTGTTTCTCCTAACTGGTGCACTATGTGATGGTTGTTGAGGATGTTTAATTTTTTTTTTCTTAGGATGAAACTTGTACTTATGTTTGTGTTGCCAAGATTTTTCATTTTAAATTATTTTTTAAATCAAGTAAAACATAGTTTAGCATGTCTTATCACTTCATCCATGATCTTTGGATTAATAAATTGAATTTTTTATTTATATACTTGACGCAATAAACTCATTAACCATTGAAATTTTACCTTCTCCTTCCTAAGGTAAGGTACATATCTCATTATATTTACAAATTTAGTCAGAAAATATTCAATAGACATCTAGGTGAGTGCCCAAAGTTGGTGGCTGAAAAAGTGGCAAGGGGGTCAGTAAGAACACACACTTGCGGGAATACGAGCACATTCTTAGAAACACACACTTGTAGGGATGCGTGTATGTTCTCAAGAAAACACATGCATTCCTAATCCTATAGGTTTGTAAACACCCGAACCTACAACAAGATTCCCACATAGGTTCATCGATGGGAACGCACATGTGTTATTAGGAATTCTTGTGCATTCTTAACAGGACTATGTGTGCATTCCTAGCAGGACTGTATGTGCATTCTTAACAGGAACGTGCATGCACTATTAACAAGAACGCGCATGCATTCCTTATGTGCCCCTTTTTTAAGGACCGCGGGTGCGTTTTGTGCTCATTTGAAAACCACACCTTGTGAATTTCCTTCATTGAGCAAACAAAACTATTATCCAAGTAAAGGAACAAATATTAGGATCTTTCCACCGTGTCCATCACAAGAAAGATATGGTTGATATTTCTTCATTTCCTTTCTTGGGTTTGCAAAAATAAAAAAAATAGTCATAGGATATGGAAGTAAATCCCAATGGAATTGAAAACTTATTAGCAAGGTTTACTACACATAATTAATACTTGAATGTAAATCTCTCAACAATTCACCAATCTTGTATAAGTTTTTTTCAAGTTCATTGTAAAGATAACACATAGTTTTTCTTTGTTTTACACAAAATTATGTTAATGATTTGTTGGGATAAAATAAGAATGTTGTTTGTAATACCTTAGTCATAAGTCCACTTATTAAATTGTCTTATTAAAATGCAGTGTATATTACAAAATGGAACTCGGTGACAATGTCAACCACCCACCAACAGACCAAGGAAAGAAAAATCCCAACCCACCACAACCATCCAATCTAAACACTGAAATTGATGAGAGATTGGATAAATTAAAAACACTTGTAGATCGATTAAGGGGCACCAGAGAACCAAGTAGAGTGTCCTTGGCTACTTCTTTGGATGTCATTGTGAGGTCCATTGCAAGTGTCCAAGGGAAATTGACTTACATTTCTGCGTATAAGGAAATAATGTTTGAGTACTACAACGTTGTATTGGATAGAAACCAAGTCAGAGACTTGGGTATTTCAAAACAAGAACTATTGTCTATTTTTAGGGATCCTCGAAATGGACAAGAACTACCTTTGACCAAAAAATGCATTTGTATTGACTAGTGTATCCATCCACAAATTAGTTAAAATTGAATGAATAGGTGGTATATGGTTTTTGATAAACCTCCCTGCAATAATAGGGAGGTGCCCTTATAGTTTTTGAGAAAATTATGGGAAGAATTTATTTTGGGTCACCATTTCAACTACTTTGACATGGGTGAGTTCTAGGGGGGATTCAAGGGTCCACAAAGGACTGAGAGCATTCTAGGCACGATCCCATGTTATTTCCTCATACTCCCAAGAGAAGGCCTAAAACCCCTACCCATCATCCTCATGTTGCATAGGTCTTGCAGCTGGTACAACGAGCTATTTCATCAGTGACCCGGATCCTAGGGAAACATGGTATATTTGTTGCACTGTCTCGACAGGGGGTGACTACTGATGACATTGATAGAGGGGTCAAAGCTTCACCTTGCACAACAGATCTTAGTGAGGATGAAACATCCTCCCAAAATGCTACGACAACAAGCCTCACGTAACGAGTGAATTTTTTTTTTGTGTGTGTAAGTAGGAAGGTAAAAATGACATTATACTTAACATCACAACATGACGAGAAAACACAACACAAGCATCTCATGCCACAACAAACATTAATTAATATTAAACAACAACACCCTAAATAGGAAGCGCATGACCCAAGCCAGCCATCATATGTGCTTATTGATTTACGTGTGCAATGATCCTAGTTCAAGGAATCATCTCACCACATCATGACAAGCGTGCAAGGAACCCAACCGCAACATAAAAAGGGGACTATAACCCTCAATCATAATCAATTTCAACATTGCTTGAAACCATCTAGCACTATCACACAATGAACGAAAACTATAATTAAGGAACTCTAATCAATCAAGAATCATCAATATTTATTGGTGCATTAGCACATATATTAAATCAATCAATCTATCTACATGGTGCAGGTAATCTAATTA
Source organism: Picea engelmannii (assembly GCA_009831015.1). Lineage (NCBI taxonomy): Eukaryota > Viridiplantae > Streptophyta > Pinopsida > Pinales > Pinaceae > Picea > Picea engelmannii. The sequence continues at coordinate 369,361 of ML778728.1, read as the reverse complement.
CGCAACTCCTAACAATCGTACTAATTTCATGGCGCAAGAAAATTTGTAAACTCAATTCAACATGCATCACATCATCTCATGGTGCCACCTAAATTATTCATTCATTTCATGGAACACGGATACACAATCATAACAACAATTGTAGGTATGAAAATTTTTGAAACATTTAAATGATTGAAATAAAAATCCTACTTAAGAAATTACCCAATTAATTTGTAATTACTTTATACATTTTAGCATTTAGTACTATCCATCTATATATAAATTTCCTCAATACCTACATATAATACCCCGTTTGCTCTAGTATGTTATAAATATAAGGAAAATTCTTACACACAACTATTATGTGTATATCTTCCATCAATGACAAATATTAACTTTTAATCACTAAAAAATTGACATCTCATGCATATATCTAAAATAATGGAAATTTAAGGATATAAAAGCATTAATCCACTACAACATTTGATTGACAATAGTTTCAAGGTAAGAAGTGTGGAATAATTAGATATTTTCACCACTTACTTTCTAAAAGTGAAAAGTAATAAATTTTAGACAAACACTTATAGTAAATTAGTGGAGGCGAATTTAAAGTGAGGAAATTCTTTTAATAGTAATTAAATCAATGGAAGAGTATGTAATTCTTTTAATCCACTACAACATTAATTATCATTGCGAATTTAGAAAAGGAGGAACGTTGTCCAGAAATCATAAAGCCAATTAAGAACATTGTCAGGTAAAGTAGAAAGCATGGATAATGGATAGCAGTTTTTAAGGCAGAAGCAGAACTTCATAAAGGCGGAAACACAGTCTCATAAAGGTAATAAATGGCTATGCAGCAAGGTAATAGTTAGCCCCTTTTTTTAAGGCAACTCACAGACTTCAAAGGGAAATTTCACAGTCTCAACAGAGTTAGCCAATTAGTTGCTGGCATGCACTCCACTGTCATAAAGGATTAAAAAAAAATGCAGGATCACGCAGACACCACGATAGCAAAACGCAGGCTATGTAAACACACCATAAGGATAGGTAAGATCGCAAGGATCTCCATAATAGATATTGTATAGGTTTAAGAATGAATCACGCCCACCATAGATAAAACGCAGGTAAAAGGGATAGGCGGATAAACGTAGATGTAAAGGATGGATGAGAAGCAGAGTTACATTGCCATTATCAAGGGATGAGCACACAGAACGAATTCACCATTAATTGATAATTACTCAGAGTTAATTTCTCCATTAAAAGTGATGAAGATGCAGAGTTTAATTGGCCATTATCAAATGATGAACAGACAAAAACAAATTCAACATTTAAGTGATGAAGATGCAAGGCTAGGGTGTCCATTATCAAATGATGAACATGCAGAGACGAATTCGCCAGTAAATGATATTTACACAGTGAAATTCGCCATTTAAGTGATGAATACGCAAGGCTAGGGTGGCCATTATCAATTGATGAACATGCAGAAACGAATTCGCCAGCAAATGATATTTACATAGTTAAATTCGTCATTTAAGTGATGAAGACGCAAGGCTAGATTCTCCATCATTAAACAAAAAGCAGGGTTAATATTTTACAACTAGCACATATTGCAATCATTGAAGTAATATTTTATTTTCATCCATTACCGAATTACAAAAACAGAGGTAATATTTTTACATCGGTTACACAATTACAATCGCAAAAGTAATAAAAACCAACCAAAACACAGGTTGAAGTTAAATACTTTTTACATCCCAGAATACCAATATAAAAATGTTGACAACAGAAGGAGAACGCCAGGGCCATAAGGATAAATCATCAAAGGGATCGCAGGGATTCTATCAGTCAAGGCGCAGAGAAATACACAACAAGGAAGCAAGATAATCCATATGCAGAGGCCATACTAAAAGACACAAGTCAAACAATCAGGCAAGGACATCCACAGAGGTAGATGGCTAATAGGTTCGCCTTCATCATCCTTGCACAGAAAAGCAGGGCGTTGAGATCCATAGGTATTTTAATGCTAAGGAGACAACCGTAGATCAGGCTCCTGGATGATTGCTCAGGCAAGGACTGGTGAGCTAGGGATGAAGGCTAAACAACCTCAAGGTCACAATCAACACACAGGGCGGTCACGACATGCGGGAAGACAAAGGCCATGGGAGTCAACCACCATCAAGCTAGGCTAAGGAAAGTTTCAGTCACCAATTTTAAAAAAACATCATTTTACTTTTCCATTAAATAAGAAGATCCGAGCATAAGTCCCAATACATTCTACCATACAAAAATGAAGAGAGTGTATCGTTGCCTGATCGCCCACTCCGAATGACATCCTATGTGCTCCATTCATCTCCCGCTCGCCAACTGTCGAGACTTCACCAGTACCTCCCAGCCAATGATAGGGGTACTCTTCTTTCCCCTTAGCCCCCCGAGACACAAAGGGGCCACACACATTATCCAGAGATTTCGACTATATCCCACCTCATCTCGCAAGGCCGAGCTACCACTCCTCTCCGAGATGGGTATCCCAACTCCCACAAGTAAATCAATCAAGTAGATGTTTCTGCAAAGTAATGTTACGCAAACAGAATATGGTCCTTCATCCTTCTCCCTCCTTCATTATATAGAGTTTTGAACTTCCTTTCTTTCCTAAAATCTCATTTAATTAAAAAAATTTAAAATAATTTCCTAAAAATTCTTCTTCATACAAGTGTCCCCCATCCCCTACATTCCTCCATTATTTAATTTCTTTAATTAATTAATTATCTTATTTCCCTCACCCACCTAGAGTTACTCCTAGAATCACTCCTAGGTGTCCCCAAAATCTCTTACGGGTTTCAACAACTTTCTTTTTTATTAAATTTCTTATTCAGTTTAAATTAGAAATCTCTTGAATGGTGGATGCTTTACTAAGTTTGACCTTCCGCTTTTTCCCCTAAGTTTCCCCTTTTTCCCTTTTTATGGTTACCTCTTTTCCTAGTTTCCTAAAATTTTAGATTTTCCCTCTTTCCCCTTTTTAATTAGAACTCAAAAAGGCAGTTGTGGAAATTAACCCTTTTTCCCTTTTATTATTTAATTAGTATATTTTAATTTATCAAGGTAATAAAACAATTAATTCCCTTTTTAAATTTTTAATCCAACAATTTTTTTTTTAAACAATTTATTTCTTACTCCCTTCATGTTACAAGATTTAAAGAAGATCAAAATTATTATTCATGTGGTTTTTTTTTGTTTGTTTTTAATATTATTATTTTTTTTTTAGAGATAAAATTTTACCACTAGCATAGTTTAGACTTAAACCTTAAATTTTCGTATTGGATGACATTTAATTAGGGAATTTGTTTTAAAAATACTTAACACATTATTCGTCCTAAGGCCATCTAGGTTCATTCCTCTATCATCAACAACATGACATGCCCTTTAGGACGCACTAGGTGCTCCAAGGGTGCCACTCGCCTCATCTGTTCCCTTGCGCGACATGCCCTTCAGGATGCACTACGTGCTCCAAGGGTGTCACTCGTCTCTTGACTGACTTGGTAGACATCAATAACCCCTGGAGTCAACACCTTGCTAGGTGAACTTGTGGGAGACTAAGGGATTCTAAGGAATAAGGCTCCTGCCTTATTGCGCACCCCTTAGAATCATCGTGAGTGACTGTCGCAGTCTTCCCTCATAGCATCATGGGTCCTCTCAAACTAGGTAATCATTAACCTACAGTTCGAGCCACGACGTGAGAGCTAGTAGGTTGTGGCATGGATGCTACCCACACCTCTCCCTCAACATCTCCGGTAGTCGTGCGTGACCCCTTTACTCTATATGTTAGTCTAGTCGGCAAGATATCGTCAGCCTGCATCATCAAAAAATCATGTGAGAATATATCCATATCATATCATCTAATCAGATGCACTAATATCATAGTAAAAAATCTGACCCCAATGGTATACTCCCTCACTTGATCCAGAGTCCAAGGGGTTCCATCAATGCCTCTACATCCTCGAGGTCAAAAATCCTACACACTCAGTAAAACCGAGTCAATAACACTTGTCTATGTCAATGCAGTAAAACAACATGTCATTAATCCCATAATGCCTCATAATCAAAATCAAAAGTTTTAATAGAATAATAATCCGGATCACTTGCAAGCAAGTGTCCTCAAAGAATAAGTTCGCTCAGTGCGCCAAAGTGGGATGTTACATACACCCCCTCTTGGTCTAAACTTCGTCCCAAAGTTTCACAGTATTATATGTCGAAATAAAGTGTATCATAGTATCATATGTCTATCTGTCAAACAAAAATGGAAATTGTTGGTGCATATCATATACGTCCTCCCAGGTCACCGAGTGCGGACTATAATTGTCCCACTAGACCTTGACCTGATCTACCATTCGACGTCATAGTTGTCGAACACGATGATCCAAGATTCAGACCGGCTCAATCGTGAGCGCCCCCTTGTCCGATACCTGCAAGGAACTCATGTCAATAACATGTGTAGGATCACTAATATAATATCTCAAAACAGATACATGAAAAACATCATGCATACGCCTCAAAGAATCAGGCAAGGCTAGTCGATAGGCTATGGGCCCCTTTCTCTCCACAATCTCGGAAGGGCCCATGAACCTAAGAGAGAGTTTATCTCCCTTCCCAAACTTGATCTAACTTTTATGCGGTTTAACCCACAAGAAGACTCGATCGCCAACCTCATAATTACGGTCAACACTGTGCGCATCGACATAACTCTCATGCTGATCCTGTGCTTCTTTAATCCTTTGTCTTATGGTTTTCATTTTCTCTTCCATTTCTTGGATCACTTCTGGTCCTACCACGACTCTATCCTCAAGCCGATCACAACTCAAAGGCATTTGACACGGTCACCCGTAAAGAAACTCAAAAGGCACCATCTTAATGGTGCTCTGGTAACTATTTTTGTATGTGAATTCTGCCAGTGGCAAGAATTCTTCCCGACGCTTTTGTTGGTCTATCACATACATGTGCAACATGTCCTCCAAGGTCTGGTTCGTTCGTTCGGTCTACCCATCAGTCTTTGGGTGATACGTGGTACTAAAGTTAAGTTGGGTTCCCAAGGCCTCTTGGAAACTCATCCAAAATCGTCCAGTAAACACAGATCCTTGATCGGATATAATCCTCTTAGGCACACCATGCAGCCTCACAATCTCACTGATGAAAATTATAGCTATGTCAACTGCCTGATACGTCGTACGCACAGGAATAAAGTGAGCACTCTTCATCAGAGTGTCTACTACTACTAAAATCGAGTCATGTCTCCTTGTCGTCAGTGGAAATCCAACAATAAAATCAATCGAAATGACCTCCCATTTCGATTCTGGAATAACGTGTGGTTGTAGTAATCCAGCTAGGTGTCTATGTTCAGCCTTTACCGGCTGACATTCTAGACATCTGGCCACATAGTTGACTATGTCTACCTTCATTCCCTTCCAAGAGAATAAGGGTTTAAGGTATGCCCTGATCTTCATGATTCCCAGGTGAGCCATGTAAACTACTCTATGAGCCTCATTCAGGATCAACATCCTCAACTCGTCGTTCAACGGTACATAGATACGATTTTTAAACCTCAATAAACCATCGCTATCAAATGAAAACGCTTCAAATCATGGTACCATCATTGTGTTTTGTCCGATAAAACCCTCGACCTCTTTGTACCAGTCATCGTCATGCTGTAAAGTGAGAATCTTTTCATGTAGATTCGTCTGAAGCGGCAACACCGAAAATATGCATGGTCTCCGACTCAATGCATCTTCCACTCGGTTCACTATTCCTTTTATGTAGGTAATCTCAAATTTGTACTCGTTGAGAAATTCCGACCAACGTCGTTGTCCCACGTTCAGGTCACTTTGCGTAAAAATGTGTTTTAGTCCACAATGGTCAGTCTTTAGTTCAAATTTTCATCCAACAAGGTAGTGTCTCCAAACCTTCAAGGCATACACGATAGCTAACAACTCCAAATTGTGTGTCACGTAGTTCTCCTCATGCCTTCTCAGTTTCCTCGAAATGTAAGCGATCACTCCTTCGTCTTGCATCAAGAGTCCGCCTAAGCCTTCCTTGGATGCGTCAGTGCATACCAAGAAGTCTGCATCCATGTATGGGACCTTTAGTATCGGTTTTGTTTTCAACAACTCCTTAATCCTCTGAAATGCTTCTACGCATTTCTCGGTCCAAACAAACTTCTTGTTTTTGTTCTGCAATTCTGTTATCGGATTTGCTATCTTCGAAAATCCCTCAATGAACCATCAATACTATCCTGCTAAACCCATGAAGCTATGTACTTCCGAGACATTCATTGGCGCAGGCCATTCCATGATAGCCTTGACCTTTGTTGGATCCACGGCGATGCCTTCGCCGGAGATGACATGCCCTAAGTAGTGAATCTTTGATTGATAAAATGAGCATTTGGACAACTTCCCATACAATTTGTGGTCTTGCAGACACTGTAGTACCAAGCGCAAGTTCTTTTCATGCTCCTCCGTCGTTCGAGAGTAGAAAAAAATATCATCAATGAATACTTGGAAGAACTTGTCCAAGTACTCGCTGAACACCCCATTCATCAAACTCATAAATACCCCTGGGGCGTTTGTCAGTCCAAACGATAAAACAGTAAATTCATAATGTCCAAACCTCATCTTAAAGGCAGTCTTAGGGACGTCATCCTCCTTGGTCCATAACTGGTGATACCCTAATCGTAAATTGATCTTGGAGAGCACCGTTGCACCCTTCATTTGATCGAACAAATCATCAATCCTTGGCAACATATATTGATTCTTGATCGTGGCCTTGTTCAATTGACAATAGTCAATGTAGAGCCTCCACGACCCATCCTTCTTTTGTATGAAAATAACAAGTGCACCCCACGGTGACACACTTGGATGTATCAGTCCCATGTCCAATAACTCCTTTAGTTGCCTTTTCAACTCTTGTAACTACGGGGTCGACATTCGATAAGGCGTTCTTGCTATCGGTTCAGTCCCCAGTTTTAGGTCTATGGTAAACTCCAATTCCCTCTCTGGTGGCATCCAAGGTAACTCCTCTAGAAACACGTCTAAAAACTCTCTCACCATCGGAAGGTGTTATCGACCTTCCGCTACTCCCTTCTCGTTTAACGCAAGGATCACATAAAGCTTTCACCCCTTGTGCATTCTCTTCCGAAGTTGAAAGGAAGAGATGAACCTTAGGGAAACTCCCTGGTTCCATCCTACAATCACACGTCTCTGTCCCTTGTCATCGACCAAGCTCAATCGTTTAATTTATAGTTAAGTATCGCCTCATGCACTTCCAACCAGTCCATACCAATCACGACATCATAAGATCCTAGGATCGTGACGTACAGGTTGGCCCTTGTGACAAACTCTCCCAGGCTAAGGACAAAACCCGTAACCTTTCCTCCAACCTTCTGTTTGGCTCCCGAGGCCATCTCTACAAAGCTAAACTTGTCCTGTTCGACTGCCTTTACCTTAATCCTTTTTAGCGTTGTACCAAAAATGAAACTCTCGGTAGCACCAAGATCTATCAAAATACTAAGGGTCTGGTCAGCGACATTACCTGTCGTCTCGACCACAGTTGATTGATGCTTTACTTGGCGGTTATTCACCGCTGCATGAATCTGATGGGCCTTGCCAAAATCTCCCACTGTAGTGGGTCCAGTTGATTCGGATGCTCTAGTCCTCTCCATAGGTAAGTCCCGCTGGTAGTGTGGCTCCCCACACATCCAAAACCCCTTCTTCAGCCCAGTATTCCTGGTACCTGAAGTAGAAGATGACGGCCCACTGGCCTGGAATCCTGGTCTGTTCTACTGAACAGGCCTAAACTGTTACTGTTGCGGTCAACATTGTTGCTGATGTTATGTTCCCCAATAAGGTGTCCGCTCCTGAGGCGTTAGTCGCCGAGGTGTAGTGAAGGTGGATCCCCTCTGGAAGCCACGATATCCTGGTGTATGTTTGGTTGGTGTCTGATGCTACTGTGCTCCAGATGACACCTGCCCTGTTGGTCTCGCTGGGGTCCTGGTTTGACCCCCACTGATAAGCTCCTGCTCTGCTATGAGGGCATTCTGGACGACATCATGCAAGGTTTGAGGCATCAAAATCCTGACCTTTGCACATATGTTGTCGTTAAGGCCGAACACCAACCTGTTGAACTTAAGTTTCTCAGTGTTAAGCTGCAGAGCATACCAGAGCAGCTCCATAAAATGGGCCTTGTATTCGGGCACCATACGGCCACCCTTTCGTAAGGCGTTGAACTCGTTCAGCTGACGCTCAATGAATTCCTCTAAAAGGTACATCTCTCAGAACCATTCCTTGAACAGTTGCCATGAAATGTCTTTGATGACCACATTCAGCTGTGGTAGGAGCGTCGTCCACCATAGAAGAGTGCTTCCCTTCAATTGAAAGACCGCCATGCGAACCTTCATGTTGGAGGTATAATCGCGAAGTGAAAAGCACATTGCCATGTTCTCCAACCATGCCTCGGTGGCTGCGCCATCTGGGGCACCAAAGAACTCAGGAAATTTGACCTTCTCGAGTTCACGGTGAACGCTACTAGTACCGACCGGAGCGCGTGGTGGAACATCAGCGGTGCTGGTGCCCTGGCCTCATCTCTATCCAAACGGATGATCAGTGCCTTAGACATGCACTGGAAATATCTCATCATTCTGACCACATCACCAATTGCTATCTGCTCCTGACCGACAACTTGCTCGTATCCCTAGAGGTTATAACCCTCAGGCGTGGATGCTACTGGAGGCGTCGCGCCTCCTCCCCTAGCACCCCATCGTCTGCCTCCACGGCGTCCTCTAACCATGATTACCTGCATGAATACAAGTCAAATCAATTAGTACATTATAATCAAATCATATCAATGAAAGCCATAGCGATCCCAAGTCGCGGCTTGAACCCACTCTGATACCATATGAAACATCCTCCCAAAATGCTACGACAACAAGCCTCACGTAATGAGTGCAATTTTTTTTTTTGTGTGTAAGTAGCAAGGTAAAAATGACATTATACTCAACATCGCAACACGATGACAAACAGAACACAAGCATCTCACGCCACAACAAACAATAATTAATATTAAACAACAACACCCTCAACATGAAGTGCATGAACCAAGCCAGGCATCATATGCGCTTATCGATTTACGTGTGCAATGATCCTAGTTCAAGGAATCATGTCACCACATCGTGACAAGCACACAAGGAACCCAAGCGCAACATAAAAAGGGGACTATAACCCTCAATCATACTCAATTTCAACGTTGCTTGAAACCATCTAGCACTGTCACACATTGAATGAAAACTATAAAGACGACACTCTAATCAATCAAGCATCATCAATATTTATTGGTGCATTAGCACATATATTAAATCAATCTATCTATCTACATGGCGCAGGTAATCTAATTACACAACCCCTAACAATCGTACTAATTTCATGGCGCAAGAAAAATTGTAAACTCAATTCAACATGCATCACGTCATCTCATGGTGCCGCCTAAATTATTCATTCATTTCATGGCACACGGATACACAATCATAACAACAATTGTAGGTATGCAAAATTTTGAAACATCTAAATGATTGAAATAAAAATCCTACTTAATAACTTACCCAATTAATTTGTAATTACTATATACATTTTAGCATTTAGTACTATCCATCTATATATAAATTTCCTCAATACCTACATATAATACCCCTTTAATACCCCTTTTCCTCTAGTATGTTATAAATATAAGGAAAATTCTTACACACAACTATTATGTGTATATCTTCCATCAATGACAAATATTAACTTTTAATCACTAAAAAATTGACATCTCATGCATATATCTAAAATAGTGGAAATTTAAGGATATAAAAGCATTAATCCACTAAAACATTTGATTGACACTAGTTTCAAGGTAAGAAGTGTGGAATAATTAGATATTTTCACCACTTACTTTCTAAAAGTGAAAAGTAATAAATTTTAGACAAACACTTATAGTAAATTAGTGGAGGCGAATTTAAAATGAGGAAATTCTTTTAATAGTAATTAAATCAATGGAAGAGTATGTAATTCTTTTCATTCACTACAACAATAATTATAATTGCGAGTTTAGAAAAGGAGGAATATTGTCCAAAAATCATAAAACCAATTAAGAACGTTGTTAGGTAAAGTAGAAAGCATGGGTAATGGATAGCAGTTTTTAAGGCATAAGAACAACTTCATAAAGGAGGAAACACAGTCTCATAAAGATAATAAATGGCTATGCAACAAGGTAACAGTTAGCCCCTTTTTTTAAGGCAACTTGCAGACTTCAAAGGGAAATTTCACAGTCTCAACAGAGTTAGCCAATTAGTCGCTGGCATGCACTCCACTTTCATAACGGATTAAAAAAAAATGTAGGATCAAGCAGACACCATGCCAGCCCAAGCAAAACGTAGGCTATGTAAACACGCCATAAGTATAGGTAAGATCGCAGGGGTCTCCATAATAGATATTGTATAGGTTTAAGAATGAATCACACCCACCATAGATAAAACACAGGTAAAAGGGATAAGCAGATAAAACGTAGATGTAAAGGATGGATGAGAAGTAGAGTTACATTGCCATTATCAAGGGATTAACACACAGAATGAATTCACCATTAATTGATAATTACTCAGAGTTAATTTCTCCATTAAAAGTGATGAAGACGCAGAGTTTAATTGGCCATTATCAAATGATGAACAGACAGAAACGAATTCACCATTAAATGATATTTACACAGTTAAGTTCTCCATTTAAGTGATGAAGACGCAAGGCTAGGGTGGACATTATCAAATGATGAACATGCAGAGACGAATTCACCAGTAAATGATATTTACACAGTTAAATTCGCCATTTAAGTGATGAAGACACAAGGCTAGGGTGGCAATTATCAAATTATGAACATGCAGAAATGAATTCGCCAGCAAATGATATTTACACAGTTAAATTCTCCATTTAAGTGATGAAGACTTAAGGTTAGATTCTCCATCATTAAACAGAACGCAGGGTTAATATTTTACAGTTAGCACATATTGCAATCGCTGAAGTAATAAAAAAAAATTTCATCCATTACCGAATTACAACAGCAGAAGTAATATTTTTACATCAGTTACACAATTACAATCGCAGAAGTAATAAAAACCAGTCAATCCATCAAGAACCAAAACATAGATTGAAGTTAAATATGTTTTACATCTCGGAATACCAATATAAAAATGCTGACAATAGAAGGAGAACGCCAGGTCCATAAGGATAACTCATCGAAGGGATCGTAGGGATTCTATCAGTCAAGGTGTAGAGAAATACACAACAAGGAAGCAAGATAATCCATACACAGAGGCTGTACTGAAAGACGCATGTCAAACAATCAAGCAAGGACATCCACAGAGGTAGACGACTGATAGGTTCACCTTCGCTTCATCATCTTCGCACAAAAAATCAGGGCATTGAGATCCATAGGTCTTTTAACGCTAAGTCAATGACCGTAGATCAGGCTCCTGGCCGACTGCTCAAGCGAGGACTAGTGAGCTAGGGACGAAGGCTAAACAACCTCAAGGTCACAATCAACACACAGGACGATCACGAAATGTGGGAAGACGAAGGCCATGGGAGTCAACCACCATTGAGCTAGGCTAAGGAAAGTTTTAGTCACCAATTTAAAAAAACATCATTTTACTTTTCCATTAAATAAGCAGATCCGAGCATAAGTCCTAATACATTCTACCATACAAAAATGAAGAGAGCGTTATGTTGCCTAATCGCCTGCTCCGAATGACGTCCCGTGTGCCCCGTGCAACTCTCGCTCGCTGACCGTCGAGACTTCACCGGTACCTCCCAGCCAATTCTAGGGGTACTCTTCTTCCCCCTTAGCCCTGCGATCCCAGCCAATTCTTAGGGGTACACACACTATCCAAACATTTCGACTAGCTCCCAACTCGCCTCGCAAGGCCGAGCTACCACTCCTCTCCAAGCTTGGTATCCCAACTCCCATAAGTAAATTAGTCAAGTAGATACTTTTGCAGTGTAACGTTACACAAATAGAAGATGGTCCTTCATCCTTCTCCCTCCTTCATTATATAGAGTTTCGAACTTCCTTTATTTCCTAAAATCTCATTTAATTAAAAAAAATTTAAATAATTTCCTAAAAATTCTTCTTTGTACAAGTGTCCCCCATCCCCTACATTCCTCCATTATTTAATTTATTTAATTAATTAATTATCCTATTTCCCTCACCCACCTAGAGTTACTCCTAGAATCACTCCTAGGTGTCCCCAAAATCTCTTACGGGTTTCAATAAATTTATTTTTTATTAAATTGCTTGTTCAGTTTAAATTAGAAAGCTCTAAAATGGTGGATGCTTTACTAAGTTTGACCTTCCACTTTTTTCCTTCAGTTTCCCCTTTTTCCCTTTTTATGGTTACCTCTTTTCCTAGTTTCCTAAAATTTTAGATTTTCCCTCTTTCCTCTTTTTAATTAGAACTCAAAAAGGCAAGTGTGGAAATTAACCCTTTTTCCTTTTTCTTATTTAATTAGTATATTTTAATTTATCAAGGTAATAAAACAATTAATTCCCTTTTTAAATTTTTAATCCAATAGATTTTTTTTTAAACAATTTATTTCTTACTCCCTTCATGTTACAAGATTTAACGAAGATCAAAATTATTATTCATGTGGTTTTTTTTTTTTTTTTAATATTATTATTTTTATTATTTTTTTTTTAGAGATAAAATTTTACCACTAGCATAGTTTAGACTTAAACCTTAAATTTTTGTATTGGACGACATTTAATTAGGGAATTTGTTTTAAAAATACTTAACACGTTATTCGTCCTAAGGCCATCTAGGTTCATTCCTCTATCATCAACAATGCGATGTGCCCTTCAGGATGCACTAGGCGCTCCAAGGGTGCCACTCACCTTATCTTTTTCCTTGTGTGACGTGCCCTTCAGGACGCACTACATGCTCTAAAGGTGCCACTCGCCTCTTGACTGACTTGGTAGACATCAATAACCCCTAGAGTCAACACTCCACCAGGTGAAGTTGTGGGAGACTAAAGGCTTCTAAGGAATAAGGCCCATGCCTTATTGCGTGCCCCTTAGAATCATCATGAGCGACTGTCGCAGTCCGCCCTCATGGCATCGTGGGTCCTCTTGAAGTAGGTAATCGTTAACCTACAGTTCGAGCCACGATGGGAGGGCCAATAGGCTGTGGCAGGGCTGTTGTCCACACCTTTCCCTCAACATCTCTGGTAGTCGTGCGTGACCCCTTTACTCCATATGTGAGTCTAGTCGGCAAGCTATCGTCAGCCTGCATCATGAAAAAATCATGTTAGAATATATCCATATCATATCATCTAATCATATGCACTAATATCATAGTAAAACAATCCAACCCAATGGTATACTCCCTGATTCGATCCGGAGTCCAAGGGGTGCCATCGATGCCTCTGCATCTTCGAGGTCCAAAATCCTACACACTCAGTAAAACTGAGTCAATAGCACCTGTCTATGTCAATGCAATAAAACAACATGTCATTAATCCCATAACGCCTCATAATCAAAATCAAAAGTTTTAATAGAATAATAATCTGGATCACTTGCGAGCAAGTGTCCTCAAAGAATAAGTTCGCTCAGTGCACCAGAGTGGAATGTTACAGAGGAGAGGGAACATGGACATAATAGTCGTCCATGTAAACCTCACTGATGCTTGAGTTATGGGAAGACCTGCTATGGTCCTGATGCCAGTGGACAACATAGCTTCATGGAGGAGGTTAGTATCTTAACCATGACTATGTTCTTAATTGTTATATATTTGTTTTTTATTTTGTGTATTATATCAATATTTTATTGTATGTTTTTTTTTTCCATTGTTACGTCCATGTAGAATACCCTCTACGCCGATGGATGCATCAATGCCTATCTTCACCACTAATGCAACAATAGAGAAAACCTGCTCATTGTTTGTAGTCCATACACAGGTATGTGTCACATTTGATAAATTCATGATAGTCATTTCTTTATTTTATGACATCCTCAAATTTTTAATGTTCTTGTATTTCTATAGGATGTAGGAGCAAGCGATTTCGTGGAATGTCCATATGGGATGGACAAGTCTCCTGCATCATAGGTATCATGTGTAGATTTAATTATAGTTTAAATCTCAAATTTGTTGTGTTTATATTTTTGAATTTTACTATTTGGTACTAATAGTTCAATATTATTAATATGTATGAAGGCTACGAACATATTCACTAGTTATACTACTATTGCACTCCATGGGCACTTGGGATCTTCTTTTGAGTTAGCTTGCTCCATGCTAAGGGAGTTCTCATCACTGTGGGGGTCCATCGGTACCCACCCCCAACATTTGTCTTTTTCAATGCATCACTAATGGAATCACTCGCAGACCACCCATCTGCACCACCTCTTCCATTGCATCCATTCACAGTGGATGCACCTGTATGCCACCCACCCCCACCACCATTTCCATCGGCCCCATCCATAGAGGCTACCACAATAGAGGTGCCTCGGAGTAAGTTGTACATCCAAGCGCTCCTCTTGCCATCTACTCTCCATCGAGGCCCGAGATATTCATGGTGAGATAATGTGTTGATGATATTTTTTTATGTATCATGAATTTCATTTTATGCATATTTGTTTAATTTCTGTATTTGATCCTTGTAACTAATGCAGGGTGGAATCAATGTGAGATTGGGGTCATGGAGGAAGGTAACACCCTCATGATTATCAATAGCATATGAAGTGAGTTGTCTTAAAATTACAAAGTATAATTTTGTATGTCTTTTAATTCATTGAGGAAAAAAACTTTTAACGATGCTTTTCTTTGTGCAATCTCCAGAGTGATGAAGCACGCCGAGGCCCAGAACCACTCAAAATGATTCCTCAAGCAAGAGAATAAAGATATATATTTTCAGGATGTTTCTGAGGGTGGAAGTGGTCAATGATTGACCAATTATTGTCATTATGTATATAGGTCACCATATGGTTGTTTTCCATGTTAGGGAAGTTGTTGTCATTTTGTGTATTGGGCACGAGATGTCATTCTGTAAAAAATGTACAATTCAGACGATGCTGAATATATATATATATATTTCATGGCACCTTTTTAATTTTCATCTCATTTTTTCTTCATTTTCTGTTGATGAATGTATGAATTTCAAAGTGTGAATTTTATGTGTGAATGTAAGATTTTTTTCTAAAGTGATTATAAATACTTGTGTTAAGCATAAGACTTAGTAAAACTTAGTAAAATGACTATGTGCTCGGAATGAGGGAGTAATTTGGGTAATTCAGAAATGGAAATGCAAATTGAGGATTGTTGAGTTGCGGTGGTAGGGTAATATAAAAATAGTTAAGTATGGAGACTTGCGGTGTTATGGAATTACGGGGTTAGGAGTGGAAGGTGGAGATGAGGGAAGGGGTCTCGCATCTGCATTCATGAAAAATGATTAACTATAGGGGTATGGGGAGTATCGAGAGAGAGAGGTATGAAAAATCACTAAGTATGGAGAATGATGGATAAAATTGACATATCTTCTAGTGATATGACCTCTATTTTAAAATATGTATAATGTTGGACAAAGTTGAGAAATAGGGATATTCAATTAGAAAGAGGACACAAACTATTTCCTTCATTTTAGCATCTTTTATTTTATTCTATTTTATTCAAAATAGAAACCATCCATGTCCTTTCATGATGAAGAATTGCAGTACTATAGTTATTTTAATATTTATTGAATCTTCATGATCAATAAGTTAGAGTTATTTGACACTTTCCACATTTGAAAAAAAAAATAGTTTCCATTTGAAAGATACATAATTTCAAATATGCATCCCAATCACCTAGTTGATGGGTGATAAAAAAACATATCAACAAAAAGATAAGGATGTATCCTAGAACAAGAGACCAATGCTCACGATCCATTCTCTTCTTTCGCTTTAAGAATGGTTTGTTTCTTCCTCTTCCAGCCTCCTCTCTCTCTTTCCCTACATCCTCCTTCCAACAAAGATATTTTTAGAATGCCCACTACTAAACCTTGACTACCCCCTTGGAGTCGGGCTACAGTCGGGGAAGATCAGTCTCTATGAATCCACCATCTTCTACAATAGGATTATTTCCATGTCCATAGTCACGAGAAAGATGAGATATAGTGTTATCATTAATAGAATGGCTACATGGTTCTCCGAGCTTCCTATCTTATCACTTATCAAGTGTTGATCCATGAATATCATCCTCTAACTTCTCTTTAATTTTGAGAACCAACCAAGCCTTTTCTATCCACTTCATTGACCTTATCATCATTGTTTTGACAATATCTCTCAATCATATCACGAGAAGTAAGTCCATAATATTGGACGAAAATTACCTTCCAAGATCGTGTTGTCCGAGTAATAAACAATGACTCGACTCCTACCACTTCCTCGACCATCTTACCCCGATAAAACCCAATACTACTATAGAAAACCACATTTGGCTACAAACTTGTATATTTAGAAAAACATAAGTTATGTATATTTAGAAAAACAATTTTTCATTCAATAGTAAATAGTTTTTATTAAATTTAAATAATTAATTTTTGTTTAGTTTTTATTGCATTAAAATTTTTAGTGATTAACTTAGAATCTACAAACTTGTATATTTAGAAAAACATAAGTTTTGTATATTTAGAAAAACAATTTTTCATTCAATAGTAAATAGTTTTTATTAAATTTAAATAATTAATTTTTGTTTAGTTTTTATTGCATTAAAATTTTAAGTAGTGATTAACTTAGAATTGATATTTTTTTATTTAAAATTAAATAAAAATTATTAATAATAATAAATATTTTAATGTAAAGTATAAATAAAAAATTTCAATATTAACTATATATAACAATTGAAATTAAAAACATAATGCCTTTCATATTTAACATGGAATTGACATGTCAGATACACATAAAGAATTTGGAATTTTGGAATTGACATATGACACACTCACAAAAAAACTGGCAATCTCTTAAAATGAAAACTCTTTTAAAATTAGAAAAAAATAATAAAAAGTTTGCACTTCAAGGTGTTCAATCCTTTAAGTATAATAAGACCAAAATTTTATGTCAGATTTAAAGGATTTCGGATTCAACGGAATTTGAATGGATTAATGATTAAGAACATATGTTTTCTCTTAAAAAAATCATAAATTCAAATCTAGTGGGATAGGGTATGTACACCTTTTTAAGCTTTAGCAGTGAAATCTTTGAGCTTAGAGATCTTTTATCCCACAAATACGGGATTTAATTATGATGGTGATGATGATGATTAACCTCCACTAAGACTGAATTGGTTTATGGGACCTTAAGAGGATAAGTGATTATTTGTGATTCTTTAGAATTTTGTTTATGTGCTAGAAAAACATTAAGAGAAGCTTTCCAAGATCACCATACTTTTGTTGAGTTAAGAGGTTAGGAAGGTTGGTAGTGTGATAAATATTTTGAAAATGAGATCTAATATGGGTATAGGCTCGAAAATCTAAGAGAGTGTTTTTCATCTTCAACCTTCTTACTGTCACAAAGGGGAATTGACCAACACCCAATTTCACTATGGAGCTAGTGAGAATTTGTTCTTATCTTAGCAATGCTTATTTTTTTCTTTACACTTGGCAAAACATATAGATAATTTTGATCTTCTATATTAGGGTTGATTACATCTTTATAATACCTTAATTTTCTTTTTTCCTCTAACTCTTTATCACACCACATTTTCTCTTTAAATTTTGATTTGACGTTTTTTTTAATAGTATCTTTATTGTGCAAAATGGTTTTCTTCCATGATTCCCCAATAGCTTAGCCAAAACCGGGGTCTTTATGCCATCCTGGCTTGAGTCGATGGTGGTTATGACTTGACTTTGAAGCAATTTTAGGTAGTCTGTGTCTTCTATGTTGTTTAACTTGTTCTTATACATTAGTTATCTAGTCATAGCCATACTCTCAATGGGGAGAGGCTTGTTTCTAAGAGGAGGATGGGATAGGGCATATTTCCTTTAATTTTGAGATTATAGGTTATAAAATTCTTTTGTATTTGCTCTATCCTTGTCCAAGATTCACTAGAACTTCACATCCATAAAGAATAAAAAGTGTAACAAGAGTCTCAAAGAAGAGTTTCTTCTTGTCCCAAGTCCAAAGATCGGCTATTTTCTCAATGCTATAATTCCAATTGAGTTTGTGGTGAATATCACTTCCAAGATATTTGTATGAAGTCAATTCCTCCAAGTTTGTTGTTGTCATATACAAAGGTATCATAAGAGATCTTATTGGATTTAATAATCATGACCTTAGTTTTATTAATTGAAACAAAAATCCTTGAAGATTCTTAGTTGATTTTCAAGATCATACACCACTTTAGTATCTTTGTAAAAAAAACCTTAAAATTAGATTTTTTTATTATTATATATGATTTTTTTATTATATAATTAAACATTAGTTCAGTTCTGAAGTCAATGAACAGCTCTGGTCCATCTCATCCACGTAAAATTGAATTGAATCGGAGGGTCGATGTCCCGGAATTCAACGATCCGTATCAGGATCGGCCTGACACCAGTGCCATATCTACGATAAATTGAAAAGAAACGAAACTTTATGTAATTGGGAGTACGAATCTTCAACATAGAAGGAAGAAATTGGGCCAACAATGAACTGGTGACGGCTGTACACAGCCAATCATCGTGCATATTCTAATTAAAAAATGGATCCATTAGTTTGTGGTGGACGTTTTTTTTTCCAACCCATATTAAATATTTTTAAATAGAAAGACAATGTTGACGGGCATCACCCACTTGCCGCAATCCACAAATATTTTATAAACACTTCTTTTAAGCGGTCGCCTGCAATTTTACTGTCTAATTCAGAGACAGCGTTGAGACATGACATTGCATACAGGAGGACTATTAATCAAAACCACAAATATATAGTTTTATATCTAATATTTGAGTATTATATGCTTATGAAATAATATATATCCGCGCATGCAAAATTTGCCAAAATGAAAAACGCTTATACGCAGACAGTTCTACTTCGCAATGAGTGTGAAGATTATATTTACGGTGGTCTTCTGCTGACCATAAAATTCCATTTTCAAATTGACAATAAAAGCTAGTGACGTTGAAGTGCAACATGTGATGAGTGTTATTGCGACTCGGATGGATATCTACTCTCGGAATAAAATACGTCAGAGATTTTCTAACAAACTGGGCAAACAGTTGTAACAAATTGGGCATTATTGCACTACTCTACGTCATTCTTTTCTCCTACTCATGATCCCTGCCTCGCACTCTTCTTTAATTCCAACCTCGTAAACAACTCAATGGGACCGTTTTTAACATAACCCTAGAGTCATATACACGGCAAGTTTCAGTATTATAGATTTATTTATTACCGATACTTTTAATCGCTGAGTTGGTTAATAGTTTTATATCACTCTAGTGTCATATACACGGCAAGTTTCGCTAATATGTGCGGATTTCTTTATTCAGATAAATCGAAGACTTTAAATATGCTATTAAAGCGATGTTTTCGTTGCGTCGAACATCGAAAGTTAAAGGTTTTGAGTTCTTAATGGTTGTCTGGCTTTCTGCAACCGTGCTTTATGTGCCCGAATAGACATCACGGTAACTTGTTTCCCAAACCAAAACAAATTTTGAGCCACTTGCACTTTCTAATCTTGCAAATCCTTATCCTCATGAACAGTTTATTTAAACGAAATATATTATGTTTGTTATACTGTCCCACCGATGTGGGGCTTAGGTTTCCAACATCAGCCACATATCGAAAAAATATGCTTTTATTAAAATTATTATTATAGAATTATATTAAGGTACAAGCTATTTAGAACTTTAGACTATTTAACCTTTTTATATTTTAAAATATTTTTATTATTTATTAATTCAAATTTATAATTTTTAGAGATCATAAATACAACTATTCATCTCTAAATTTTTGTTTTAAAGAATTATTATTTTTCGTTTCCAATAATTTTTTAATTTTTTATGTCATGATTTCTTTTTATTAACATCTACTTTTAATTTATTACATATAACTTAGATATATTAAATATATTAATAATAATAATCTATTTTATAAAAGTATATATACTCTACTACTTTACGTTTGAATTTATTACCACTTAAATAATATACAAATAAAAAATAATTTATATATTTCATTTTTGTATTTATACAAAAATTGATGATATTAAATTCTTATATCTTTTCACATACCCCAAATATGTATTTCGAGGTGGAGTACAATGAACTATAGTACTCCTTGATTGTTCCAAGCCTTACTTTAAGTTAAGAGGATGAAGAAGATCGTGGGAATGGTTTTATGAGCTGATGTTTCACTACCATAAGTCAAGATTGATTTGAACATCGACTTTGGAATGCTATATATCGACTTTGGGAAAAATTGATCATTCATAAACTGTTGCTTCCTCGGCCAGTGAGTATTTCCATATCAATTAACGATTAAAGGTATAACCAATAATTTTTGTTTTTATGTTAGAGTCCATTGTGCTAGGTTGAACGGTGGATGTATTGTTTTCCCAGCATTGTAAGCTCAACAATTATAATCCAACGAGGATAATTACATCATTTAATTTAATACTAAAATAACTTAACAACATTCATATAGTTTTGAACGGAATAATTCAATTCTCTTCAATAAAATTCACAATTTATACTAAATTCATACGAGGTGGGTAATACTTTAGTGATAATTTGATCTCTAAAATTTTGAAAAACATTGTTTCAGCCGAACTAATATTATTTTTAGGCCAAAAGCTATTTTTTCGGTCGAATCTTGAAACGTCAAATCGAACAGTACAGTGACGATACCCTCGATTTTTGTGTAAAAATTTAGTTGGACGGATTTTTTGCACCCAACAATATGTTTTGGCTGAAAGATATTCAGGTTGAAAAATTATTTTGTCCTAAAAAACAGTTCGTCTGAACTATTCTTTCGGACTAACTATTCTTTCGAATGAAATATTCTTTCGGTCGAAAAAATGTTTATATATTAACCGCACAACGTTAGTGTAATAGCTCTTCCCAATTGTGATAGTGATTGAGTGATTGTGAGCTTGGCGTGAACGTCGTGTCGGCGAGCAGTCAAGCTGTTGTGTTGGCGGGCGGTCACGCGGGCCTAGCTTTAGATAAGCCCAAAACCTTTAGATTTCATTTTTATTTATAATTTTGTTTTAATTGTAATTTTTAAATTTTAAATTTAATTTATATGTCGTACTTGCCGTGTGTAATTTTAAGTGTAAGTTTTTATTTTAATTGAATTTTTTTATTTTTATTTTTAATTTTAATTTTAATTTATATAGTAGCCCCTTGTAGTCAAGCCGTGGGCACTCCAATGGTTTGGCCCTAGGGCTGGGTCCCCGCGGCCAAGTCACAATCTGCCAAGTTACATTCCAATGGATTGTGACTTGGTCACGGGGGGGCAACCCTATGGCCAAACCATGGGTATGGGGGCTATCCCTATGGCCAAGTCGTGGGCATGCCAACGACTTGGCCAGAGGATTGGTCCCCCGTGGCCAAGTCACAGTCCACATTTTAAAGGCAAATTCTCTATGTTTTCAAATAACTTTATATTCCGGGCCAACCAGGTTCCCCATGTAATGTTTAAGGGAAGTTATTTAACCTTTTTAAGTCCTTGTTGTCACACCAATTTTGAAATGCCACTTCAATACTTTCTCCTACACAAAAATTTTGGTTCCCTATCATTCCTTTGAATTCCTTCCAAACTGCTATGGAAAGGCCCACAAGTCGTGAAGAGACGAACACTTGTATATTCTACTTGTTGGCATAGGCTACACCATCCAAGCCCAAAAAATGATTTTTTCTGCACATTGATACTCATGCACCTCAGAATGTAGGGAATAGCTAAGGACAAAGGAATATTTCTGGTAATTTTCTTTGATTTTGTTTATTTTTGTTGTATTTAAATTTATGTTAAGTTAAATGTTGTAATTACTTCGAAATGTATGTGTAGACAATAAGTTTAGAGCAAGGGACAACAATGAAAGAGAGAGTGGTTGTTAGGAAGATTCTAATATTGGTGCAGAGGGTGAAGGTAGATTTAGGAGGCTGTGTTATCAAGAAACAAAATATTATATGCCTACATCCACCTTTCATTCAGATGTTGGTAATTAACTTCTCTGGGAAGGGATTACTGAAGCAATGACCCTTGAGCGATGCTTAGGTGTTAAAAGGAGGTTGAAAAATGATTTGGTGGTCATGGAACTCCCTTAGGAGAGTAAACAAAGCTTGCAAATTGTTTTGCATTCATTGCAAAACTTTATGTATGCATATCAAAAGATGGGGCCAACCACTGACAGTTTTGTCGATCTAATGAGACGGCGAAAGTCAGAGGTGATGAGTCTTGATAAATGAAAGGTAGTAAAAAATAAAGTTTTAAAAAAAGACACAATTTCGATGTTCAACTTCAAAGATGTGCCAAAGCGGAAGATGTTGAAGGTGCAATATTTTAAGCACCCCGACATTGTAGGACATCTATATAACAGATTTTTGGTTGCATATGAAAAATTGTCATGGAACAATGACGTTTCAAACTAATTTGCAAGATACTTTTATGCAAAGTTTTTCTTGCACATGCACCCTGATTATACTAATCTATTGTCCTATTATTATGGGACTGGTAAATGATAGACATATGATCACAAATGGGCATATCAAAATGTGACATTGTCGAGGTCTCCACAATCTTTAGTACCTCGTCCAACAGGGAAATTTGCTTCACATTCAGAGTTGCGAGCTACATTAGAGGTTGGAAAAGAGGTTAGGAATGCATTCAGAGAAAATTTGGAAGCAATTTTTTATGGTGTTGATGTTGACATGAACCGTCAACGAGCAGAAGCCAATTCCTGAGCCACATTTGTTTATAAAACATATGTGGAGTTAGATACCATGTCAGCAAAAGATGTTTTGGATTATGCAAAAGTTTGTCGTGATGGTTGGAAAAAGGTCATTTAGAATGATGACCCGAACAACATATTGGAATGTGTTCTAGTTAGTAAATTTTTTACGCATTTTAGGATAGTTTACTTCTACTTCTAGATTTAAATATCATTGTATCTATAGAAACAATCGAGTTGTTATTGTCATTAATTGTAGTTTAGAGATATGTTAAATGAATCTCCAATAAATAGAGGACTTGATTCCATAAGTTTAAATTTGGATGGGTTGAATCAGGTATGTGTTTTCTAATATCCACAGATGAGAGCTTTAGTTTTTCAATCTCCAATATTTTGAATAAGAAATCAACAACATTTATAATTTTGTATAAATGTTATCACATTGAATCCTAGATTTAGTTCTTAGTTGTGTTGTTCATAGGTCCCTATTCCACTTTCTACTACTTGGGGAGGCTTGTCTCAATTTTCATTAGGAGAATTTGAATAGGGTGGGAGTTCACAGGTATCATTTAACGTGTTAAAATCATTTAAATTTAATATGTTATAATTATTTAAATTTTATTTTTCAAATTTGAAATGTGTTATATAGGGTAATGTGGAGAAGAGAGTACCTGAGAGTGTTCTTGGGAGGGAGATTGGGATTGAGGAGGAAGTGGAGGAAGCACCCATATTTGGGAAGGATGTGTCAATTCAGAATGATTCATAAATGTATGCTTTTTACTTTTATCAAATTTTTGTCTTCTCAAATTTTTAGTTTAGTCAAGTTCCTATTAAACGCTTTGATCAATTATTTTGAAATATATAAAACCCCTATATAAGCTTATTGTTGTCTTAAATTAAGTACATTTAAACTTATTTAATTTTAGATCATGACGAAGACCCAATTTTGAACTTGAACATTTGATTATTTGAGAACAAACTCTATCCCACATCAGAAACAAAAAATGGAAAGTTTCTAAATTTTCTTCGATTCCATTCCTTTCTTTTTTATCCAATAATGGTGTAGTATGGATATTAGTGTTTTATACATACAACGAAGTGAATTCCTTCTTACTAGGGTATTTTCAAACTCTTAACTAAATTGGTTACTAAATACAAAAACTCACATTCAAGTAGATTTACAAATAAGATATGCATATTCTATATGTGAGCTAGCTCACACATAAATTTAAAGAGAATTTGATTATATGTAATATGAATACATCCCAAATATTAAAAATTTAAATGGTTTTTGAAGAATGACTTAATATACATGTGCAAATTTGTTTTTTCTTCATGTACATGAAAGATTATATGAGAACATTTATTCCACCGCAGAAAGAGGAGATAAGTATTTTTCGGAAGAATAGTTTTTAAGATGGATATTTGTGAACTTTGATAGATATAAGTATTTTTTTGGAATAATGGATTAATATGGAGATTTATGAATCCTTTAATTTGAAAGGGCATTATGAAATTCGATTATATGACCACTGTAAAAGAGGAGAGAAGTATTTTAATGTTGAGGAGATTAGTATTTTATTGTTGAGTAAATAAGATCAAATAACATCACCTGGGATGATAATTTCACCTGAAAGATTTGGGACTTTATCCAGAAGGAGAATTTCACTTGAAGGATTCAGGACTCTATCCACAAGGAGATAAGTATTTCATTAAAAGAATGACTTAATATGGATATTTGTGAAATTTCTTCATACACAGTTCTATATTTATTTTCAAATTATTATTTAACTCTAATTCACATTTTATTTTACCAAGAACACAATTTTTCTCTTTAAATTTTTTTAAGATTTTATAAATTGTTTAAATCATGTATGTTTAATGTGCAGAGTAATTATCTTAAATTTGTTTAATTGTGGTTGGGTATGTTATTATTTCTTATTGTTTATTTAATATTTAGTTACAGTATATGTGCTAATATGTGCTATTTGTTTTTTTTTTTATTATTATTTTTTATTGTTACAGATGTCTAAATTATATTTGATGGAAAATATGTTTACAATGTATTTTGTGGGAAAGAGTATGTTGGAGGATGCGACTTAACTCTTTTGTTATGGATGTCAATTTTGTTTTACTCGGAATTTTTGAATTATGTTTTATTTTGCATGTTTGAATCGTAAATTTTTAATTTTTGAATTCTGTTATTTTTGCAGGTTTGAATTGTAGGTATGAAGTGATCTATCTTAAGGCAATGACTTAGAGTCTAGAATTTTGGAGTTAAATGTCTTAGTTCAATTTTATCATCTTAAAATGGATGTGGAACCTATGTATTTTGTAGTGTAACTATTCATACTTTGATTATAATATATATATATATATATATATATATATATATATATATATATATATATATATATAT
>ML778728.1:300646-328842 GCA_009831015.1 Picea engelmannii | reverse complement strand
AATAATAACATATATGGTGTAATAACCTTGATTGAGTACAATAGATTACGCGGAGTTCGTAAATGAGGGTTGTTGTTCTTTTGATTAATGTTGAACTTGGGTTTCGTGGTCGGAGTCCTTTTGTCACGCGCCTTCCGTGAGGGGCGTATTTTTTCTTCTTGTTTATGTTGTACTTGATAGTATTCCGTTGGTTGCATGGTCGGTTGTGTCGGGCGGGATATAGACACCTCTTGTAGCTTAGTATATATGTATGTGTGTATTTTTGGTTGAAGGAATCGAGTGTCGTATCAAGAGTCTCAGGCTGTTTAAAGGCACAGTTTCCACTCTTGCGACACACTCTAAGCCGTATCAGTAGTCTCGGGTTGTTTAAAGGCACAGTTACCAGTACTGCAACTCCCTACAAGATTTATTAGTTTCTTCCTGAGCAGTCGGCCAGGAGCCTGTCTAATCTTCTTTCGAGAAGACATAAGACTAAAAGCCCTATTTTTCTGTGCAGAAATAGTAAACTCTACTGTTGGATTCTTCCTTCTGTGACTGTACTGTACTTAACACCTGGTGTCATTTTCTTCTTACAGCTGCTAGTTGTACGCCTTATGTCTAGGGGCGTTTATTGCCTGTTGTCACTGTGATATGTCGAGGTCGTCTTGTTGTGTTCATCTTGCTTCCGTCTTGTTCTAGGTCGGGTTACTAGTTTCTGCGTGAGAAGTCGACCAGGAGCTTGTCTAATCTTCTTTCGAGAAAACATAAGACTAAACGCCCTGCTTTCCGGTGCAGAAATAGTAACCCTAACACCATGGACTCTTCCCTCTGTGTTCTTACTGTGCACCCCCAGTATGTCTTAATGTTTGTGTGGTGCGCCTTATGCCTATGGTTGTATATTGTTGTAGTTACTCGTTGTGTGCCTTCAGTCTTCTTGTGCTGAACATCGTGGTTGCGTCCTATTGGTCGTCGAGTGGCGACGTAGATTCAGGTGTGTTGTTACTTCTTTACGCGCGCACACACCTTACACACAAAAAAAAATTACACCTGTTATTAGAATGGTTGTCGTAAAGAGGAGGACGTTACACTTTTTCACATAGAATTTTAGATATAAAAGCATGGAATGTTGAAGGGGGAGGCGAACTTGGCCATTAAGTTTTACCAAAATTAAAAAAAAAAGTGTCATAATACAACTCAAATTCCACATGATAACGAAAACAACAAGTGTCACAAACATTGATGGGTCTAATAAACCATGGTTTTTGTTGCACAAATGTATCGATGCAAATTTTAACTTATTTGCTCTCTTCTTTGAACTTATTGAACAATTATATTTGTGTCATTGGAAATATATGTTTTGGATGTTCTTCATATTTTTTTCATGCTATTCTTCATCACAACACATTCTTTTTATGTGGTGAAACATGAGATTCTTCCAACCAACAATTACAGACCAATTCTTTAACATTTTCTGCAAGTCTATCTTTGTAGGGTTGTCTAGAAATCATTGTCTAACAAGACAGTTCATCATTTGCATCTATTTGCAATCAAAATTTTATATGTTTGTGCAATGGTTTTCTTAATGTTCCTATCATTTTTTCCATGTGTCGTGTCAAACGATCTTTTATATTTCTAGATGAAACAACTTATGTTTGTATCGCTCTACGTGCAACACTGACACATTTTTTTCAAGATTTTCCAAAAGCTTTTAACACTAGTTATATTTTCAAAGACATTTTGTTTCACCTTTGTATCTTTTGTCGACTTTTGAATACCCAATAATGATGTATCTTCTTTTAACTTTCTTGACTTTATTAGACAGACTAAAAGTTGAGCTTGTACTGTTACTAATTCATCTTTGAAAAAAGTATTATACATATTCTTAGTTCGATATCTTATACAATGCTTAGCTTTTTTCTTCACAAATTTGTCAGTATCAACATTTTCTAATATTTCATCATCAATGTTGATAGATTCTCCTGCATATTTCAATTTAAAGTTTATATTAAAAACAAAACCTGAACATAAATTCACTAAACTATATATACAAGTATTCATCTTGTATTATCTAGATTTATGTACATATCTATAGGTGATTCGTCTTCTGCTTCAATTTCGATTTCAACATCTTTTTCAACATTATGAGACAAATCTATTTATATTTTTTGAAAAACATCAAATTGTAATTACAATCAATTATATTAAACAATATTTTAAATTTGAATTCTATACTTTTAATATAGAAAATATGTGCATTCATACCTGGTTGGACTTCTTCTTGTTGAAAATCTCTATTTACATTATCATTGTTTCTTTCTTCAATATTTGCACGTTCTCAATTCTTTCTCCAATAATGTTATTTTCTTTGTTGGTTATGAAGAGTATCATCTCGAGTGTGATCAATTTTTCTCTTGTGCAAACTTTTATTTCCCATGCCTTTTATAGTTATCTATAAAAGATATGTTCAACAAAGACTTGACCTTGAAAAAATACTCAACATTTATCTTTCAACATATAAATTGTTATTCCAATAAAAAATTGATAAAACATCAATTACCTTATTGAACAAAAACCAAAATGATGATTCAAAACTTTGTTTAGGTTCTCTAGAAAACCATTAAACAAGCGATGAATTGTGTTAAATGTGTTTGAAAAAAAACGTCTTTATACGATTTGGCACTAAATGAAATGATACGATGTGTCTTTTCATTTTTTTCGACCGACGAAATTCGCTCAACCATCTTTCGGCCGAAACAAGGTTTTTTCGGCCGAAAACCTTGGAAACCGTTTAGTTTTGACAGTTTCCCATATAATTTAGTCTTTCGAACAAAAGAATATTTTTTCGACCGAAATATTCTTTCGGCCGAAAACAAAAATTTGAGGCTGAAAACAAAAACTAGAGAATTGCCCCAAGCTTACCTGAACTTTGGAGGTTGCAGACTACTGCAAATACTAATAATTTGGTTTCGCAAATGATACCAACATTCGCAAAATTAATCTACTTTCAATTCTTATAAATTTTTTTCATTTTCATTATTTTTTTCTAATTTTATTTAATTTAAAAAAAAAATCGTTGCATAATATTTTTAGTAGACACTATAATTTAGTGAATTGAAATATTTGTATCTCTAAAAATACACAGTGAAAAATTTAGAAAAAATTATATTCATAATCCTTAAACTCTTCTTTTCAAAAGGGTATTTTTATATTTTATTTTTAAGTAAAAATTAAGATAAATACAAGGTGGAGGAAAACATGTGTCTAAAATCTACAACTTTTTCATCTCGATCAACTTAAAAAAATTCTAGAAATTATAATATTCATCCATTAGATTCAAAATTATAGTCATAATAAAATAGAGTCTCTATAGATTGTTGCAGTATATTTTGTTTGTTAAAAATATAAGTTTAATAATAGATACATTGTTGGAGGAAAAAATAACTCATTATCATTTATTTGATGTTTAAAGAACATATTGTTAAACAATTGTCAAATTGACATATTAAATCTTAATAAAAACAATTTGAAGAATAGTCATTGGAAAGTTAACAAAATTCTTCACAAGTTTTGTTTTTAATGTAAAGTGAAATTCTAAATAAAAAAAAATACTTTTGTATGCTGGAAGTTGAAGAACTTGTGAAAATATAGTTTTTTTTTTCTCATAAAACAAGCAAAAGTGCTACCCATCTTCATGATTTTACCCATTAAGCACATTGAATATTCTCACTTATATATAGCATTATTAGCATCAAATTATTTTTACTAAGTTAGCCAAGTATTCCTTATTTCTTCTTTGAACATCATAGTTTGTATTACATTATACTGATAATGAAAAATTAAAAATGTGAATCCTTTAACAAATAAAAAAATATTAAAAATACATATACAACTAATTTCAAGATTTAATATAAAAAGATAAAATATAAATTTTTTTATTTAAAGTTAAATGAACAAAATCAAAATATTTTTTTAATATTAAGTTTCACATTCCCATTTCCATAAAACAATAATACACACATCTTATTTAAAACTAGGCTTGAAAAATAGACTAGAGCCCAAGATGCCATGCAACCAAAATGGTGTCCCATTAGGTAATGTATATATGTGATATAGGGATACATGTTAATTTTTTTTTGTGTAAACAATAAAAGGGATCATAATTAATGGTTTATCTCGACTTTAACTGATTGGAACATCCCACTTACATGTTTTTTTTAGAAAATTTTTTAAAAATGTCACAATCAACAGTTTATATTCATTTATCATGTAGAATAATTTCACAACGTAAAAGTGTTTTGAGTAAACACTCCTCACTTCCCCATCAACTTAGATAAAAACAATTGCCCCATTCAATAAGAAGCATTCAATGGGTGAGTATCTACAAGGGAAACTAGATAGAACATTTTTTTTTTCAAAACGATTGAGAGTTGGGAGAGCTTTTCTCACTCATCCTTAATGCAATTAATTTTCTAGTGATATTAAAAAATCCTTGTAATTGTAGTGAAAATATGTTTCTTGTAAATAATATATTGATATTGATATCTATTTAAGATTTTTAAATGATAAATTTTGTTTTTAATAAAAAATCTTTTAAATCCTAATTTGTAATAATTAACATAAAAAAAAATCAGAACATAAAAACTAACAAATCACTAATTTAAGATACCTACTAATTTCCCTTAACCCTTAAAAAGAGATACCCTCTATATCTTGGTGAAACATTTAATTCTATAATTTAAACCATTTTGAATACCAAAAAATATTTATATCACGACACTTTATATATATATATATATATATATATATATATATATATATATATATATATATATATATATATATATATATATATATATGAGACATAGTAATAAGAATAAATAAGTTGACTGGTTAAGCTATCTCAGAAACGATATTAATAAATATATAAAACCAACATTAAAATAATATAAACAACATGATAACAAAACTTTATAAAGTAAAAATCCATTCCATATATATTTACTCAAAAAAGTTGATAAATGGTATTACAATCAGTTATACCCTACCGAAAATCATAATCCACATAATATTACATATAAATTTATATATAATAAGAATATTATTTTTATATGATAACAAAAAACTATAAAAAAAGAAAATCAATTCTATATATATAAAAAAGAAAATCCATTCGATATATATTTACCGAAGAAAATTGATAAATGGTATTACAATCAGTTATACCCTACGGAAAATCATAATGCACATAATATAACAAATAAATTTATATATAATAAAAATATTGTTTTTATATATAATATGTAATGTCTATTAATATTAGATAATTAATAAAAAAAATATGATCTAATATTTTATATCATATTAATCGATATTACAGTCACACTCACTGTATTTATTCAAAATCTAGATTTTCTCGATTAACTTATTATAAAAGCTTCCTTGATTTCTAAGTCTTTCCTTGATGAAGCAACCATAATCAAATGGGAGGGGATTTATGCCATCATCTAGTCATGTTAGAAATAGTCCCTTATCAAGAGAAACCTGCTGGCCCATTCAAATTGAATCTAGAATGGATGAAAGAAGAGGCGTTCATAGAAGAGTTCGTATATAATATAAAAGAGTTATTGGTGCCATTCAATTGAATATTGAAAGAATATTTTATCATTCCGTTTTATCAAAATTCGAAACAATCTAAAAAAAATAGCATTGTTGGGAAAAGGAAGAAAAAGGAGAAGGATGAAAAAAAACTGAAGTGGAAGAATATTGGGTAGTATATTGTAGTTGTGTAGGTTTTAGATTATGAAAAAGAACATAAAACAAAGGTAAAAAATTGGACAAATATAGAAAATTAATACTTAAAAAAAAAGATTGGATGATTAAAAGTAGAGCTTTATGACTTCATATAAGAGATGATAACACCAATTTTTTTCATAAATATGTATATTTTAGGAAAAATATTTAACTCAATCTAAGAAATAAAAGGGGAAGAAGTTACATTGGAAACAAATTTCAAGGAAATAATATAAAAAGGGGTTGATTACTTTTCATCTTTCTTCAAAGAATACACTCCAGTTACAATTGCAAAGATAATAAAAGTGTTAAATTCCTTCCCAAGTTTTGTCAATGTTGAGGACAATCAATATTTGATGAAGGAAGTTGGGAAAGAAGAATTATTTATGATTTTTCAAAGTTTTTAGAAGGATACCAAGATTTGATGAAATAAGTTGGGAAAGAAGAATTATTTATGATTGAAGGATCCGAGGGTTAGATAGTTTTCCGGTGGAATTTTTTATTGGGCTCTTTGAGTTTATAGGAGAAAATTTTAAAAGGGTGGTTGAGGCATCTAGAATAATAGGAAATATACTTGGATCTTTTAATACTACTTTATTAGGTTGATTCCAAACTATGATAATCCTTCCTCCTTTAACAAATTCAAACCATGTTCTTTATGCAATTGTATTTAAAAAATCATTTCCAAGGTAATAGCGAGTAGACTAAAGAAGGTTTTGTTAAGGGAAATTTCTAATGAACAGTTTGGGTTCTAAGGAGGAAGACAATTGTATGAGGCTATAGGAATTTCTTAGAAATGAATCTATTAAATAAAAATCAGGAGCCAAAATTCAATGGAGGTTAATTCAAGCCTTTATCCGAAGCTTATTCTTATGAATTTAGGATTTTGTCACCAATTTCTAGTATGAGTAATGAATTGTACAACATCTATATTTTTTGTTGCTATGATAAGTGGGGCAACATCTCCCTTCTTCAAAATAAGAACAAGTTTAAGATAAGTGTTGTCATTATCTCCCCTCCTTTTCTTTTTAATTGTTGAAGAATTGAGTAGGTTGTTAAAAGGGTTCTCCCACATTACACATTTTATTTTTTTATTTTTATTTTATGACAATGAGGACAAAATAAGATTTGTTGAAAAGTTTCATGTCATAATGGATTTATTTTGTGAAAATTTTCACGTCATATTTTATTTTTTTATTTTTATTTTATGACATTCTTATTTTTTAACGAGGACAAAATAAGATTTGTTGAAAAGTTTCATGTCATAATGGATTTATTTTGTGAAAATTTTCACGTCATAATGGATTTATTTTGTAAAGCTATAAGAATGGAAACACGTCTTTTTTTTTAATTATTACATGCTTATTTTTTTATGAGGGCTCAATCAAATTTGTTGAGAAGTTTCAGGTCATAATCGATTTATTTTGTAAATCTATAAGAATGGAAATAAATATAGAGAAATAAATCGTGTCCCTTTGGGGTGTCATTCATGAGAAGGAAATAAATTAAATTTTAGAAATTTTTCTTTTCAATTGAGTAGAGTTGGACATGGGATTGATGTACGTGGATTTCAATTTGAAGCCAAACATATAAAAATAAATAGATTTTCAATGATTAAAATAAAAAGTGGAAAAAAGGATAAACATATGGTATAATAGGTGGTTCTCCTAAGGAGGATGCCTAGCCCTAATCAGAACTATGTTGGAAGCAATACCTATTTTTTTTTTTCTATGGCATGGATCCCAAAAAGGGTTTTGGTAGTCTTTAAGAAGCTATGCTATCAATACATTTGGTATGGAAACAACCAGAACAAAGAATTTGATTTGGCATCATATATTTCTTTAGTTTCATGGAGGAAATTATCCTTTCAAAAAACAAATGAAGGATCGTGTTTAAAGAACCCATTCTTCTTATAAAAAAACACTTTTAACAAAAAAAAATGTGTGGAGGTTAATTGAAGGAATTCATTTATGAGTTCACATAATTAAATCTAAGTACATTGAACCTTAAAAAACAAATGAAGGATGGTGTTTAAAGAACCCATTCCTCTTCTCAAAAACACTCTTAGCAAAAAATGTGTAGAGGTTAATTGAAGGAATTCATAAATGTGTAGAGGTTAATTGAAGGAATTCATTTATGAGTTAACATAATTAAATCCAAGTACATTTAATCATATAAACATTGAACCACATAAAATTGAGGAATGGATAATGAAACCTATAAAATGAGTACAAAATGTTTCAATGATGTGTAAATAAATAATCAAGGATTTGGATTTCAATTTGGTGGGAAACTAGTTGGTATGACAGGTTTAAATAGAATTGATCCATGGGTGGGTAGGAAAGAAATATGCATATTATCCTTATAGATAATCCTAGACTTAAGAAATAGAGTTCACTATATGCTCAAACAAGTTGCGAACAAGCATAGATCAAGTAATTGGACACAAGAATCGTTGACTTGGAGGGAGTTAGGTATTGAAGAAGATTTTGATGTTGAATGGAAATGATATACGGGGATTTATAAAAGATAGAAATGTTAATATTAGAAAGGAGGATGACCACTTATTATAGTTCCTAAATTATTCATTGGAGTATTTTTCAAAAGTAGGTTATAAAGCACTTGTTTGGAAAAGAAGAGAGAAACAACTTGTATGGTGGTGGAAAAGTTTATAGAAACATAAATGTTTGTCCAAATATAATAATATTATTTGGTTGATATTAAAAAATGAAGATTTTACATGAAACATATTATAAAAAATAATTTTTTTTTTTGTTGGTTTTCAATGATACAGTTTATGTAAAAAAATAATAGAAACAAATACACTTATTATTATGATTTTCTCTTTTACAAAAGAAGTTTAGAAGAAAGTGGAGAGGATGATAAAAATCCAAAATGTTTGGTTGTAGGTGAGGATTTTGATGTAGCTTTAAGATCACGGTATGCTAACAAGTATAGAAAAAAAATTAGAGATATTCCCCTACACATTGCATGGGGAGTTTGGTTGGCGAAGAACTTAAATCTAAACCCCGCCTGTATCTCCCTGTCAAAAACTAAACCCCGCAGAACCCTTAATTAATTCAATAAAATAAGAATGTTTACAGTACGAAAGGGGCCTTTGTTATTTTTTCACTGGTTTTTATTTTTATTTTTACTGGTTGAATCTGTAATTTGGGTAGTTTTTGTACAGAGGATTGATTCTCATTTGCTATCATTATAGCTTCTAGGTGTGTTTACATAGTGGCTAAGCATAGAGTATCTGTAAATCTGGGTGAAAATGGAACTTGATTCTCATTTGTTATCATTATAGCTTCTAGGTGTGTTTGCATAGTGGCTAAGCATAGAGTACCTGTAAATCTGGGTGAAAATGGAACTTGAGACCTCCTTTACATATTTCCTTCCATTTACAAGGCACTAATCTGTCTATAACCCGACGAACAGAAAAGGGACATTTATTATAGATCATCTGCATAATTATAAAAAAATTCGCATCAAAAACATTCTTTTCCACAATTTACCGCAATTTACCATCTGGCGGAAGTGCCTTACTGTAATTTATCAAATACCCTTCTTCCCACAAAAGCAATTATTCTGTCATGATATTTTCTTGGTTTCTTTGCAATTATTCTTCCCACAAAAGCAAAGACTTTGTGATTAAAACATGAAACATTAATAAACGGAATCGTCTAATGAGAAATCCAGTCATTTGGCTGATGCAAAGAAGAAACCAAAAAAAATACCGTAACGAAAACTTTTAGAGCTCGTGAAAAGATAAACGTGAATGCTAAAGTCAATGAATAGCTGTGGTCCATGTCATCTAAAACCAAGGACATAAAAACAAACAACTAGAATTGGATCGGGTGTCAATTTCCCACAATTCAACTGTCCAGACCGGTACCGGATTGATACTACGCACTAAAATGGATACGTTAGGTACCAATAGTCCGTCGTCGTCGAAAAGCTTTGATGAACAACAGAGTAGCCAACTTGGATCACTGTTGCTCAAGGAATCTTCACAAATAAATAAGTTAACCAACAATATATGACGAATACATCATTGTCGTATCAACGATATATTGAAAAGAAACCAAAGTTTCCGTAAATGGGAGTATGAGTATTGAGCCTCGAATGGAAGAAATTGGGCCAATAATGAACTGGTGACGGCTGTACAGGGCCAATCATTTTGCAGTTTCTAATTAAAAACTGCATCCGGTGGTTTGTGGTTGACAATTGCTGTTTGTGCCCAGCTCACATTCAATATATTTTATCAAATTCCTCTGAACCGTCCATGAAATCCGAGTATTTAATGACGCACCCAATTTTGATAACTTATCCATGCGTCCATGGGCCTCAGCACTATGCCAGCACGTGATTATAAAAGCATTATTATCTCATGCGTTGCGATGTCGCGCAGATGGACAATTGACTCAAATATTATGAACTCAACGACATCTTTATTCCAAGATTCTCCATCTCTACCACTGATTTCGTAGATTGCATTTTTTGTTTTTTCCTAACAGAAGAACACTCTTAGATGAGAGGCCTGGGCCACTATTTTAGACACAATCTTGCTGCTCTCTACAATAATTTAGAAAGACTTTCTTTTGGCACTTAGCGTGCAATTTTACTGTTGAGCCCCGCTGCGACATTAATAATAGCTACTTTCAGGTTCACAGGATGAAATTGATTATACGACTGTTATTTATTTATTTATATATATCTATGAGATTATATATATATTACACATGAATAATATTTTTTGTTATACAAATAAATCAAGATACAATCTCAAACATGGATATGGAGATGGAGAGAATATCTCAACAATATCCAACTAACCCAAACCAATTCCAAACATAGCACACAACATTAATGGAAGCATTATCTCCAAGAGCCCCTCTTAATACTTATACAATATTAATCATTGTCTTTCTTTGTATGACTGGTCTTCATATGCATTTCTACCCACTCGGCAATCTCGCGGACTACGCTCTTTCTCCACCACATCTTCGAGCTTCCCACTTGATCCATTTAAAGTACAAACGCTTTTGACCATCATTGACATATTTGTAAAATTGGCGCTTCTTGACCTCCCGATGGACAATATCGATAATGAATTATCCTATGGATACAAGTACCATCTGTGGAATTGCCCATAAGAGAAAATTTCAACAATTATATAGGACTCTGATTTGATTACTAGATATTTTCAGTAGTCAATCATACAAGTAACCTTCTTCACAAACAAACTTACAAATATACACGGACAACCTACACTGAAGTACAACAAGAATATATAGCTTTTAATAGACTTGTAAACATAATCAACTATTGAACATGTTCTTACATGACACCAAAGTAAGTCAAGAACTACTAGCCTAAGATATGCTACTTTGGTTCTACATTATAAAATTTTACAATCCCAAATATAACACTAATACATACTTTAAAATACATTTTAAAATACATCACACCACATCATGAATCTACAAACAAAACATCCACCCATCTCACATGCTTCATCTAACAATACCAGGGTCAAATCCATGCCAGGATTTTGAGCAAAGCAGCAGTGCTCTGCTTGTTCTGGAATAAATCTCTGCCCCCTTTAAGAGGATTTTGTTCTCTCCAATGAGAAGAAACAATGGGAATTTCACGATCACGATCAACATAGTCTCCTGAAGATAATAAATTTTGATCCTATGTATTGAATAGATTGAAAACTCTCCTTTCAGATTGCATTGACGGTGACAGTTCTTTCCTTGTTGAATTGATCTATAGATTCCATCTCAACCCCTCCATCTCAATGCTTCTAGAAGATAGATCCTCCTCCAATCCAGGTAGTAAAGTCTCTCTATGCACAAAACTCAACACACCAGAAATCACTCACATAAATACACTCTTTTCTCCTATATATTTACAGAGAATCAACCATCACATCTCTCACATCTTCTTACTATTCTGTGATGGATTTAAGCTAGTACAGGCTCTGATATCGAGATAAAATTTAAGAGAGCACCTATAACACAATATTACACACATGAATAATATTTTATATTACACGAATAAATCAAGATATTCTCAAACATGGATATGGGGGTTGAGAGAATATCTCAACAATCTCCAACAAACCTAACCCAATTCCAAACATAACACACAACATTAATGGAAGCATTATCTCCAACATCTAACAGGTGACTTCACATAAGTGAGTGCCTTAAAAGTACACTCCATCAACAACTTCCCTACACCCCAAGAGAAACTATAAATCCTATTTTTATTCTACTCATTATAGATCTTATTCTTATTCTACTCATTATAGACCATTAAGATGAAAAACTTTAGATCTCTACTTAAAGGTTGTGAGTTATTAATTGTTAATCATTTTTACTAACATGTAATTTTTAATCTTCTACATGGATCTATTAATAGGGGTTTGTGTTTTATTTATTTATTTATTTATTTTTATTTTTTTGGGAGGGGATTGTCTAAAAAAATTTCCATTAACTTTAATAATAAGAATATTAGCAAATTTGGATAATAATTTAGTTTTTTTTTTTTTTTTTAAATAATCAATTTTGAATATGATTCTTTAAATCATAAAATATCTTATTTTCATTAAAAAAAAAGAATGGTCTAGTATAAATCCATTTTAACTAAGGATTTATATGATTCTCCAAGGGATCAATTTTCTTGAGGTGAAAACAGTTTTTTAGATTAAAAAAAAATTCAAGAAAGGTTTATTTTTATTTAGGATCTATCATGTGTCATTCCTAGATTTTTTTCAATATTCCTCTCAATGTACCCTATATCTCGAATTAAGGATCTCTTAATAATGTTACTTCTCAACTACATGTTGAGCTACTTCTAAACATGGTGAGCTACTTTGTACATCCTAAGTAGGCCTAATGGTTAAGAACATGTGTTTCCTACTAAGAGATCACAAGTTCAAATCCAAGGTGGGGTAGGGTATGTATACCTCTGTAGACTTTTCCAATAAAATTGTTCAGCCAAGAGGTCTCATACACCAATTTGGTGTTTGGGTTGGTCGTGACCTTCAAAATAGATTATTATTATTATAAAGATCATTTCCACACAAACTCTATTTTCTCAACATTTAATAATATATTTACAAACTATATTTTTTTTTTGTTTGTCGCACGTGGCCTCAGCCACACCAACCCTTAACATGGTTGGATTTTTTGTCCCCGCAGGTTTCGAACCGGTGACTTTAACATCACGGAGTGGCTTAACAACACACTCCGTCACCGACTGTCCTACACCTCGGGGACATATTTACAAACTATATTAAACACATAAAACTTTTATTTTATTTTTCTTATAATAATAATTTTTTTAAATATTCTCATAAAACTCCTAAAACCTTTTTATTTACACTCAAAACATTTTTCTTATAAACACTAAAAACTTTTTAATTGAATCTTTTTATTTACTTGAAAATTCTAATGTAGTGATGTCTAAAACTAGTGTAATATCTATCAAGTACTAATAGGGATCAAATTTTATGAAAGAATAACTTTTTTATGATTTAATTCTTTCTTATGTATTAATTCTTTCATTTAAATCATAAAAAAATTACACCTTAATAAATTTGATCCCTCTCAATACTTCATAAATATATTATAACATGTATGCATTAAATCCTCCAAAATAAAATATAAAATGAGGAAAACCAAACAATAATGCTAACCCTCTACATTATGATGAGAATACTAACATCATCAACACAACTTTTCATTGATCTATTTGTGAATCACTTAATTATATCATTAACACAATTTCAAATATCCAAAAAAAAATTATACAATACCATTGGTCACTAGAGACTAACAAAATATTATTTTAGTGAGATTAGTTATCGAGAGTCACATAAATTAGACATATTTTAGAAATTAAAAAAAAAAATGATTTTNAAAAAAATAATGATTTAAAAAAAAAAAAAAATGATTTCTTTTACTTATTTCTATAACCCATAAGAAGCTTCTTAACACTCCCATAAAAATACATTTCTACTCATAGATGGGAAATAATATGTATGGTTAGTAATTAGATAAATATATAATATATGGTATTAGATGAACCTCCTCATAAAATGTTGTATTTTTTTTTATAAAAAATAATATTTTTTTTTATTTTAAATAATGCAAGTCAATTATTTTGATATTTTTAAAATTCCAAAAAAATCTGGATGATATTTCTCCATTTTGTTTAAATAATGCTCACCAATTATTTTGATAACTTTATAATTACAAAAGAATGTATAAGAAACCTAATGTGAAGTATAATCTAATTGTGTATTTCATTCTTGTTGTTTGCTTAATTTTCAAAAATTTCATCTTATACCTATTATTTTGTATGACCCACATACCACATTAGTGTACATGAGACAAAAATCATCCCGCCATTGCTCATTTGTTTAATGTAGGGAGAAGGGGGGACATATAAGGGGAGTCATCTAGCACTACCACTCATGCTATGGGGTATTCATCTATAGTTGTTGAGGATATGGACACTGGACATATCCTAACTTGTTTTAGATTACGTGTTTGTGGCTTGTTACTAAAGTCATTTTGGTACTTTGAGACTCTCATGTTTCAATTCTGTCCTTTTTGCTATGGAGGCATAAACAATTCATGGAGAATCTTGCTACTGAAGATATGGGCATGCTAGTTGCATAGTGTGTCAACGTGATGTTAGGTTTACAGCTTGATTTAATTACGTGATGTTAGGTTTACAGCTTGATTTAATTACGTGATGTTAGGTTTACAGCTTGATTTAATTTAGTTATTGTTTATCAATTATTGATAAGAATCTACCCTGCATGATATGCTTATCTC
The DNA here is from genome assembly GCA_009831015.1 of Picea engelmannii. NCBI lineage: Eukaryota > Viridiplantae > Streptophyta > Pinopsida > Pinales > Pinaceae > Picea > Picea engelmannii. Next base: position 314,215 of record ML778728.1, on the reverse strand, counting down.
GTGACTCACGTGTTTTTGTCTATTGTTCATTCTCACTATTGTTATGAATGATCAGCTGATTGAACAAACCGCAACCGAGGAATAGATCTGATAGCACATAATTTTCTTTTATATATATATATATATAACCAAATTAATTAATTAATTTCTATAGACAACTTGAGTTCCAACTACAAGTTATTGGAGTTATTGGTTAATAACTCTATCAAATAACCCATAAAACCAAGAATTAAAGATATAATTGTTTTTATGCGAAAAATTTATTTTAATTTGATTCAGTTTTTAATTTTCAATAAAAATCTAGCGTTTGCTGAAAATCATTAGTTGATTATAAATAAAGTTACTATATAAAATATTAACATAACAAATCCATTGATTTCTCATGTACAAATATTAACATAACAAATAACCCCATCCTTGAGGACGAAGTGATTATGTAATTAAAACATCATTATAATGTTTTCATATGTATCTAAAGTAGTTTGAGTTGATTATGTTTTACCAAGAGTATTAGTTGGATATTATATCCATGCCCTTGGGCCACTCAGTTTCTAGTCACATCATATTCAATGAAAAACTATATTTAATTATTTTTTTCAAATCTCCATAGAAAAATCATACGTATGAGATACTTATTGTAGTCATCAATTAAGTGTATAGCATCATGCCAATTGTAGTCATCAATTAATGTGATAACGTCATCGATTTATCATGTGTGTAAACTCTTACTCTTGAGGAACACGCAGAGACGCTTGCCATGGGTCGGTGGACGCGATCAACATATGTCCTTGTCTCATCTGCCGTGAATTTGTGTTGACTTCAACAGTGTTCCTAAATTTTGAATAGAAAATGATAATTATTGCATCTTTTGTAGTATCCAACTTATAGCCATCGACGATCTTTGACACTGCCACTAATAGGCAACCTCTTATGTACCAGATTTTCTTATATATGATGTATAGTTCGATATTTACATGGAAAATTTATAAATGTAGGTATGAACATGTTTTTTTTCTGTATAAGTTTAGTTTTTTCCTATATAAGTTTAGTTGGTTTTAGTTGGTTAATGCAAGGCTTTTAAAGCTTCGTTTTAACTTTTAAAGTTACAAATTCAATTTTATATGTATTCTATGAATGGTCTTCCATTTTTAAAATAAGAAACTACTTAAACAAGAAGTTCTCAATATATCTTACATGCATTGATATTATAGAGTTGTAGATTATGAAATTTTATATGTATTTTAACTTTTAAAGTTACAAATTCAATTTTATATGTATTCTATGAATGGTTTTCCATTTTTAAAATAAGAAACTACTTAAACAAGAAGTTCTCAATATATCTTACATGCATTGATATTATAGAGTTGTAGATTATGAAATTTTAAAATAGAATTTGAAAATGTGAATGAAATGAGTATTAAGATTGGAACATATTGTGTATCTTAAATTTTTATTTATATCAAAGTTAAAATATAATTATAATTGATGGTTTTTTTCACAATGGGAAAACCTATTATAACTCAGTTGTCAATGGGCTTGCACTCATCATTGTTATTCAGGAAAACTAGGTCACCTAGAATAACCAGCTGATGGTCTATAAGGAATTCACTCGTGCCAAATGCCTCTTCATCTTGGATTGTTAACCTTATAACAACCCAATTTGATTAATTGTTTATCATAGTTTTTAATTAAAATTTAATTGATTATTAAAATAAATTAAATGAGTCTTTTTATTATTTTATTATTAAAAGGTAGGTGAAGTAATTAATGACAGGATAAGGTGGTTGGAAGAATTGAATGAGAGGGGGGGATAAGAAAGAGAGGAAAGGACTTGGAGAGGGTCTCATTTTTGGCATTGTGAAATTTCTACAAGACGTAAAGGAGGAGGAGGAGAAAAATTGGGAGAACATATTGTTTTGGAAACTCTCACAGGGCACTGTTGTTGCTAGGAATTTTGGGCTCGGGGGCCAGGAAACCGCAAGGATTCCTGGAGCTAGGGAGCCAGAGAGGTTGTTCCTAGTTGGCTGGGAGGTTAATATTCAGTTGGGTTGTTGGACAAGCTCAAAAAAAAGAGAAATAAACACTAAATCAACTAATCTATAGGTAGAGATACGTATTTTGTGTATTTTATGTTGTTATTATGTTGTTGTTTATTATTATGTTGTTGTAATGAAAATCATGAAAGGAAAACCTTGAACTAAATTGAATTTATTTTGTAAGAAGATGAATAGATTTTTTATTTATTTTGACACTTTGTTTGAAAGGCCTTACATATGGTATCAGAGCCTAGTTTCAAAACTGAAACTTGGGCTTGACCACCAACAACACTGTGATTTTGTCTTTGTGCCAACATGGTCTGCAACCTTTTCATCTACAGTTAAATTGGGTTGTTTCAATTTTTTTATGGAACCAAAAGAATTTTGTAGGTATCACTTTCTATAGAGGTTTATGAATCGAATTGAGTTTGAGCAGACCAAACTCGGTGCTTAAAATTAACTCCATGTTTTATACGTACCTACATTCTCACTGTGGATTGAGTTATTTGCACAATTCTTTGGGAGTGAAAGGTAAAAACCCCTTTGGGAGGCCTACCCATCCTAGTGTCTCCTTTTCACAAAGGAAAAATATAAGAACCCCTTTGCTGATTGACAAGTAAATGACCAACATAAGGGATTTCAATCCTTCAATGTTGATCCCTGGAATTAGGCTATGCTTTCAAAACTAAAATTTGATACGTGGTCTTGCTTTCATTCGTATCCTTCAAAGTTGAAGAACTCAAAAGAAAATCCACAAACAAGAATACAAAATTACAGGCATTCTTTAACTATTGACCAAAAAAAAACAATATTGTAATCGCGTTTCAGAATTTCTCCCAAGAAACCAAGCCTTCTCCACATCATCTTAAAATAGTCTTCACTCTTGAACAACTTATTGTAGCAGTGCTCATGAATTTGCAGACAGTGATTGTAGGCCTTTTCATCCAAGGAGACGATGAGTAGTTTGTCCAAAAAATCATGTGTCCCTTCACCCACACGGGAGCTCTTGAGGAAGAGATCAATCATGGTATTCATCTGAGCCCAAGCCCCATTCAAGGCCATGACTATTACTGTCATGTTTGGGTTTGCATTTTTCGCTAGAAGTAAATCCAATTCGTCTTGAGGTGGAGGGGGAGGACCAGGAGCTAGGGCATGCGCCACTAAAATCTTTAGAGGCAATTGTTTTTAGCAGATGCCATGGAATACTGAGAGTCTTGAGTAAGTGTGTGTGAAACGAAATAAGTGAGTGCCTGAAAAGTTGAATGAGGAAAGGGGTTGTAAGAATTTGTAGCCTTATGCAATACATCCAATAACCCCAATATGATCCTTGCAATAAAAAATCAAAATGAGGAACACATCCCTAACAAAATGATTGTGGGCCACCGTTGCAGAAACCCAAGCCTCCATTTTTGTTTATGTGGTCACCTTGCAAATAGGATTGACAAGAAATATCAGTGTGCATAGATTTCCAATTAGTTTCCAAGATGAAAGAAACCCAAACTCTCCACATTGTTAACCCTCATGAATTTAATAATAAAATGAATGCCCACTGGTCACCGACCACGCCTTTTTTATTCCTAATTCCCACCTTTTTTCTTCCCAAATCCTACTCATTCACTCATTGTGCTATGGGTAAAATCACATAGCTGGGTTACACTTTCGTGACAATCTCATCTCCAAAATTCCGAAAAATATTATTTCAGCTGGAAGATATTTTTTTCGGCCAAACTATGGAACGTCAAATCGAACGGTACAATGACAGCGCCCTTGGTTTTTGTGTAGAAATTTAGTCGAACATATTTTTTCCATCTGGCAATATCTTTTCGGTCGAAAGATATTGAGGCCGAAAACATCGTTCGACTGAAATATTCTTTCCGCCGAACTATTCTTTTGGCCAAAAACTTCTTTCGGATGAAAAATGGCTTATATATTAAGTGGACATCGAAATTGTAATGTTTTTCTTGACTGCTACTATAACTGATTGTGTTGTCTGAGGGACCGAGTGTTGGCCCGAATTGTGTTGTGTGAGGGACTATGCTGAGTGCTAGCACAGACTGTGTTGAGTGTTAGCATGGACTGTGTTGAGTGTTGGCGCAGACTAAGTGTTGGCTTCGACTGTGTTATGTGAGGGACTGTGTTGAGTGTTGGCGCGGACAATGTTGAGTGTTGGTGCAGACTGTTATCCCTGATTTTTAGGGATAACTAGGAGATCATGTCTCGAGGCCCACAGTTCCTAGACATGGAGTATCGAGAGCAGGATTGACCCAACCATAGCCCTAGAAGGCCCATCCTTTTCTTCTCTCATTGAATTCGTCTTGTTAGCAGTAGCAACATCCATCACCTTCGGCTTAGTCTTGTATCAGAGGAGGTTCTTGCTCCATGAGGTAATTGGTCCAGGTATCATGGTATGTGTCACTTTTGATCATTAAAACCTTTGAATATATGCATCTTATTTATTTTATCTCTAACAACTGCTTGGATCTTACATTAGCCCACTTGACCATGTTTGGGGAGATTGATAGGATGCCCTAGCAAGCCTGTACCCATAGGTTTTGGTTTGCTACCGGGGGATTTCTGAAGAGCCATCGTCCACTCCCATCATACCACCACTTTCATCTTATCTCCCGCTCATTTATCCCATTCCCCTTGTCCGGGCATTGGATTGACCTATTTGTAGGGTCGCACCTTATCTTGTGGGAAGAATGGGCTAAAGGCCCAGAAGGTAAAAGGAGTTGGTAAAAGATAAAAGCCTAGAAATAAAACCTCGAGATGCTTCGCCCAGGGATCCCCGAGAAGGAAATAAAAATCCTCTCAGTAAGAAACAAAAGGGACCCGAAAAATAACAAACAAGACCTAGCCAAGAGGATAGGGGGTCTCATCACGAGCCAACCTATTAGGTTCATGGGTACCTAACAGTATGGCATTGCCATCAACTGGTTAACATGCCAGGGCAGTGACCTTTGGTTGCATGGCCAAGGGAAAGGGGGTCTCATCACGAGCCAGCCTTCTCATATATGTGAAAGTACTTGTGGGTAACACTACCATCTCTGGTCACCATGCCAAGGCAGTGTTCTCTAGTTAGCCCTTGAATAAAAAAGAAAATAAGAAGAAAAAGCAAATAAAAAAAAGAATAAAGGCAAGAACGGGCTTGGAAAAATTGCATCCATGACAGGTACAGCTCACCTTCTACAAAGGCACCCACAAATAACATTATGCAATCCCTAGCTCTCACTCTACCCACATGTATGGACATCCCCTAGCCACATCACCTCATTTACATGGCTTGGATGAAACCTACCTGGAGACTTCCCTTTTCTTGTGGATACTTGCCCAATAAGATGTCTTGTATTTTTCTCCGATCTTGTATTGTAGGTTTTTGTAATATCTTTGAGTTGTTGAACGATATATCAGGGTTTTTATGCATGTGTTTGATAATATTAATGATGAAATGTGATTGACATTGCTATGATCCCTATGACTAATGAGCCCATTGAGGGCGTAGTTTTTGATGTGCAGGACCATGCCCGACGGACATGTACCATTTGGACCGATACACATGGGGAGATGATTAGTTCGGACCTTGATGGGGTTGAAGAGCCCATCAGATGGTTGTTGAGACCCCATCCGAGGGGCAGAGATAGGATAGTGTTTGATCGAGGTTTTTCACCGAAGAAGAAGAGGACATTTCACCAGAGGCACTTTGGCAGAGCCCGTCCTAGGGGGAATGACCCATTTTCAGTGGAATGTTGGCCTTGGAAGCCTCAGAACATCCCCATCCTCACCATGATGTCATCCATCTTCATGGTCACTCTTGGAGGCAGACTGGGCAGCAGTGACACGTGTGGCATGTTGGAGAGGCCCCTGGGGGGCTAACGTTTTGCTCCTTGATGTCTCATATGCACTACAAGGGGCTAGTGCCTCCCTTGAAGGGGCTTTTACCTTTATTACAGCTCAGTTAAAGTTTTAATTTGACAATTTAATGTAAAAACAATATTTTGGTCTTGTCGACCATTTTTTTATGACCTAAAATTAATTAAGGTCATTGATACACTATATATTGAGGGTTTGCACTCTCATTTTGACATAACTCATCACTCACTCTCCTAGTGAGGTCTGATTTTTGCACCCCATTAGGGTTATTGGTTGATTTTAGGAAGGCGCACTTGTTTGAGGAGGAGATTTTTGGCAATTTATGGTGTTTTTCTTGAAAGAAGGTTTACAACTAGGGTTTGCATGCTATTTTCTTGATGATTTGTAAGTATGTTTCTGCAAAACTTATTGATTGAATGGTTGTAGTTTAATTTCTTACATCTATTTATAAATATTTTTGAATCAAAACCCTAGGGGACAAACACACAAGTAGGTCATTGTCTCATTTCCCCTGATAGAAAAACCTTTTAGCCATTGAAGAAGAAGAAGAAGAGAGCCTAGCCATTGCTACACTCTTTATTTCTTCTTCCCTTAAGCTAGCCATACCTTTAAACTTCAAGAGGAAGAGGACGTCCCAGGCCTAGGTTATCTACACCTAGGGCCATTTTTCTTTTAGGGTTTGATGAAAGAGCCTTGCCTTTGCAACACTCTCCCTTTTTAAACTCTCTTGTCTTGATTTTACTTGTCTTTGAGCTAGTTGTTTGCCGGGAAGGAGGAGAGAGCACGAGGCCTTGCTTAAGAAACACCGGAGTGAGCCTCTCTCCCCTAGAGTTATGTCGTTAAGGCCCTGTTGTTGCAACACCTTGAAACCTTTCCCTCTTGTCCTTTGAATCTCATCCCCTTCAACTTGTGTGTCCTTCACCTTTTTGACTCCATAACCCTTAGGCACTGATCTTTAGCCTCCAACGTTGAAGTAAAAGTGATTGAAACAACTCTCAAAACCTCTTATAAATTGAAACCCTAACTAACTACTATCCCTAAAAAGCTGACGTCACCCTTGATTATTTCATCTTGACACAAAAAAATTCATTTATTAAGCAATTGGATGGTGTTTAAAGCATTTATTGAATGAGGGATTGATTTGATACATTGATTCCTACATCATCTTGATATTTATTGGTGAAGTAACATTATTTCATTGCTATATTAACAAACATTGACTTCGTCAATATTTATTGTTGCAATTGCTTATACATTGATATCAAATAGTTTATTGAAGTACTAACCCATTGAATCATAGCTTACATATATATATTGGTTTTCTTTGTCATGGGCAGGTGTTCTTCTTTGGGCCTACACTTCATTATTGGTTGTTTAGTCGGACTATCTATTTTGGTGGTGACCTATGAAGGGGGAACTTTACTTTGACCTTTAAACCTTTGCCTCTTCAAAACTCCAGGTTACCGGGGACGTCTCCCCTGGGCCTAACCTCCCTAAGGAGAAAGAACCTCCCCATCATAGTGACACTGGGTGGGATAGGTTCCTGTTACGCCAGTTTGGCCTTCTACTTCATAGCCACTTGACCTAGCTACAAACTGTGTGATACCATTTTGGCGTTGTTGTCGGGGAACACTTAGTCAATTCTCCTTAAACAACACTTTTCGGTAAGCCTTGCCTCAGAGCCTTATCTTACAAGCTTACCTGGCAACTCCACTAGGGTGTTTTCCCTATTTCTTTGATAGTTTCAGGCAAATTATCTAGCGACTCCACTAATATTTATCAACGTGCCAACTTACTTTCTGTGATATTTCCAAGTTATGGGATCATGGCACACTGGGAACAAATATATCCGAGTATTGATTTCAGAAGTTTTCAAGGATACCCAAATTTCTTTGATACAAAATGGATAAACAACTCTCCAATATTTTTGGGCCTCCCAACTCCTCACATCGTAAATATTTTGGAATATTTGAGCGAGATAAAGTTGGGAGGAGAGGATGCTCTTATAAAATTGTTCTTACTCACTCTGCCATCCTACTTACAAGATTGTTTTAAGATTTGTTGCAAGGGAGAGGGTATATCATATTTCATACACCTCATCAGTAGGTTTATAGACCTTACTAAGCCACATTGCCAAATGTAAGAATATGTCCTTCAAAACCTCATGGTAGCCTTAGACAACAAAGGATTCACCACTGAGATTGTACAAGATCTCAGGAAGGCATATCATGATCAATACCAAGAATCCTCTGATATAAAAGATGAGGTTTATGAAGACCATTATCAACCCCTTCAAGAGGAGCAAGACCTCTCCCATAATCCAAGAGAATGCAGTGAAGATATAACTAGAAAGGTGGATTATGAGGATAAAGCACCAGTAACCACTCCTTCATCCGACAAAGCTCTCCAAGATCCTATTCCATTTGCACAAGATGAAGAGAATGAGGTAAGTCATTTTCCTTTCCAGTTTTTTGATGATACCTTGTTCTATGACTCAGAGAGTGAAGAGAAAATGGAACCCTTTGACAAGCTTAATCCTCTATATCTCAAGACTGAAGATGTGGAGGCAGATTGTAGTGTCCCCAAGGCCGAGCCCCGTTGTAAACCATGTTCTGAAAGGAATTGTAATTATGTTTTATAGGCTGGTGAGCCAAGTTTATATAAGCTGGAGGCTTATGTGTGGTGAGGCCAGGGAGCCTGAGTGTTGAAGGCCAGGAGCCTGTTGTTGTATATGTAATCATGCAAAACAATTAATAAAACATAAACACTACCATGTGGAGACCGACCATGATGAATGAGTGAAGGGGGACTAAGAATCCATAGAGTGGGAAAGGAATTAGGGGCTGGAAGGTGGGAAAAGGGGCTAAGTGTTGAGCCTAGGGGATAAGCCTAGGGGGCTTAAGCCTGGGAATAATATTTTATTACTATCCCCAAAAGACATGTGCATTTTATGTTTATCCTAAGTTTCTAGCAAGGAGAGAACATGCAAGGGAGATGCATGCTGGTGGAACACATGCAGTTTCATGGGTGACAAGTGTCAACCCGGAAGCATGCGAATAAAACGGCCAGGATGAGCCGTGAGAAGGTTCCTCCTCCATTCTTCCCGATTGTCTGAACGCATACAGAGCCTGGGATAAGACTACCAACCCGACTCCTATAGAGAACCTTAGTGTGTCCCTGTGATTCGAAAGCCGGTGTCTGGCTCTGAGAAAACCGATGTGTATATTCCCTGATCAAGAAGCCTGCGTGGATTTGGGGAAAGAGTCTGTGTTTGTTTTCGAAAGTTGGTACACCCCTTCTCTGTTCTAAACCGGGGAGTTTGAATCGACCCCTACGTGGACGACTTGTCACGCATCCCTGAGAATCCAGAGTGTGAGTCTATTTCTTGTTGCCAAATTGAGAAAACATAAGTGTCTCATCCTTGCTAAGCCTGGTTATACTGTTGCACCTGTCTGGAGCTGCCTTGGGTGTTCGTGTATGGATCCCATGGATTGTGGTGGACGTGTATTGTGTGATCCTATGTGGCTTGTTGGCCAGTTTGTACAACACTCTCTCCAGGTGAGAGAGGTGGTTGAAGATTGGAAGAACAGGTTGTTGGACCTATGAGCAACTCCCTCCAGGTGAGAGAGTGCGTAGAGGAAGGAGAGAACTCCTGGAAGGAACCCTATAGCTGCCACAGAGCCTGGAGACTTCCGGTCTAGCCTGTTCCTGTAACCCAAGGCAAGGGAGATTAGCAGCCGAAGGACTGTCCAAGTGATAGTGAAGGTGTATACTCCTGGGGTGGAATAGGCATGTGGGGAATGAGGGTCTGTGGGCAGTGAGCGTGGGAGGTTCCTTGGAGAGAATCCATTCCTTGTGGTTGTGTGTTGTTTTCCCTGTAACCTCAGCCTAGCCTAGATTTCCTTGCCTTGGGGTGGAGCTTAGTCCCAGCTCGGGGGTGACCCATTGCTAAACTGATGAGCAGTGCGGTCTAAGGCTGGGAGGTTCGTGGAAGGCCTGCACTCTGTTGGTGGATTCTACCATTGTTAAAAGATAAGTATCTGATTATGTTTTTATCACGTTTTGAATGACTCTACTGTTTATGTTATCATGATTTCCACTGTGTATACGAATTAATATGGAATGCTATGGATTGTTAATTATAGAAGTAAATAATATGTTTTTACTCTATGCTTAAATGAGTTATGTATCGAGTGGTGTTACAACCTTCTCTTAATAGCGATTAAACCTTGGTAGCTGAAAAGATGCGCTACAGTTTGGTATTAGAGCCAAGGTTTCAACACTGAGCCTAGATGGGCCAGTGGAGCAGTCTTTGTACCGAGGATGCGAAGGAAATTGGGTCTGGAAGGCCAATTTCGGACCCTGGTTTGCTCCAAAGTGTCAAGTAGTTATTTGACGAGTTTTTAAGCTCGGGAGGTATAGCGGCGTTATGAAACCGCAGCCAGTGTGGTATAAGTCCACAGGGAGAGAGAACTCCACACCGTAAGTATAGGAGCTCTAGGATCTGTTCGGGGGGAAAGGTGAACCCTCGTGACCATTAGATATCGAAAGTGTGCACAAGGTTTAAAGCCCTTTGGAAATTTCACAGGAGTGTGGAAATCGCGATACGCGAAATCTCGAATTAGTTAGGAACCGTCTGAGCCGTCAGATCTCGGCTGGAAAACCCGACAGTTGTTGGATCTATCAGGAGATATCTGAGGGTTAAAACCCCAGTGATTAAGGACAAAAGTGCCGAAATAGATCTGAACCGTCCGAATGACGGAGGCCACGTGTCGGGAGATTACCCGTTTCGGGAAATCGGGGATTGGGGATTCGGGAGTTCCGTTGACAAGAACTCGGACTCTCGCCTTGATAAGTCTTGACCCGTAATATCGAGACGTTAGCATGTGGCTAAGTCTCGATGAACGAACGAGATTCCTTCGGGGAATCTCCGAGTCTGTAACGACCGTCTGATGTGAGGAAGAAATCGATGTTTTGGGAGATGGGAGGTGAGAAGAGGTGAACACCTTCGAAACCCCAAAATCCCGAAAACAATCTACACCATAGATCATGGGGAGAAGAACTTGACCGTAGGATCAGGTAAGTTAGTAGATAGTGACTTCGGGATTTCGACAAATGGAAGTTCAATATGTGTGGATGCACGAACTTCCGACACCCGAAACCCCGAAATGCCAAAAGATCTACGTCGTTGATCTGAGGAGGGAATTTGACCATTGGATTTCATGCTTGGATTGGACTTGGACGCATGAATGCGTATCATGTGCCAGTGAGTCGAGAAGACAAGCGAGAGTGGTGGGACCCAATGACGTCGTTAAAAGCGACGTGGACCCTCCTGAACGTACCACATGCCACAGTGGTGAAGGGAGACAGTTGTGCTGTGGGCCCGAAGAATAAAGTAATTCACGATTTCGGGGACTCACGAGATAAGGGCATGGGAGCTCGACATTGAAACTCGTGAAGTTGCGAGGTAGCGAGAACGAGAGGAGAAAATTCAACATCACTTCTTGGGGTTTCATAAAAGGGAGGCACCAGGGTTGGATGCCACAGCTCACGAAGGTTCGAGTAGCGAAGAGTGCTAGCACTTAGCCCTTGACTATGGTCATGCGTAGCAGACGGTAGTGAGGAGGGAGCCATACCCGTGTCACATCTCGAGCATCGGTGGTTAGAGGAAATGAATCGAGGGTCTTCGACTCACGAACTCGCGAGATCGCGAGTTGCAAAAAGGGTGACTATTGTTACAAATATTTAACTGTTGGATCTTCGTGGACCAAAACCCGAAGTCCCGAAATCTCCGAAGACAGAAGAATCGTAGCGGATTTTAAGGACGACAACTATGTTGTGGGCCCGGGGAATAAGAAATCTGAATTTTCAGAATTCGGGAATTGAAATGATAAAAGGTTGGGAGTCACTGCAAATGAACTCCCCAGTGGTGAAAACCCGAAGTCCCGGGTACCGAAAACCCGAAGGCCAAAAATCCCGAAATGTCGAAAATGGAAGTTTCGAAAACTCGAAAATTGCAGAGCCGAGCAGAGCTCGGAAAAGTTGTGAAATTGAAACATTTTCTTAACATCGATTGTTATGAAAGATGAGGAATTGTCAAGAAACAAAGGCCTGACAAATTCTAATCGTCTACGCATTTGTATTGCAGAAGGTTGACGAGTGCCAGAACTGATTTGAATTGCCACAAAGTGCAAAGAAATGGAAGAGACACATAATTCTTCCAGTTCCGAAAACAAAGCTCAGAAGAGATAGCGTGGAACTTTTGGTATGAAGAGTGCCAATATCCAGCGCAAGGAATGCTTATAGAGGGAACTTGTTTTAAGTTCGAAAGACTCCAGGAGATGAGCGTAGAGGGTGCCAGGAGGACACTAGAAAGTCTTTGGAAAACACTAAAGGGTCAAATCCCTTTGAGACTGATTAAGTTAAAAGATCTTAGAGAAACAGAGCAAGTTCACACGCCGAGCACAAGTGCGCAGCAAGGTGAAGTTAAAATTTCACTAACCGAAGATCAGAAGGGAAAACACCATCGAAGCCTTCGAATTATTAGAAATCCTTCAAGTTAGGGAGGAAGTCAATTCTAGAAGAATTGATGCCAAAATATTTGGAAAGAAGTCATTTAGAATTTGAACGAACGGTCAGAATTCTCCGTGGAGAACTCGCGAAATCGTGGGGGACTGTAAGATAGCCAGAAGTTGGAAGGTGGTTAGTGGATGGAGAAACTCGCCACTCTAGGATCCAGAATAAAGTAGGTCATTGATCATGGTTGGTTTGAACCATTGGATCATTTCATAAATTTAGGGATCGTGAACTTGGAGCGCAGGTCAAATTCTTGGTCACTCCAAGTCCTGAATCGCGAAAAGAGATTAACGAGGATAGAATGGGATGGTGGAGGGCTTCCAGGAAGAAGTGCCAAAAACCCGTGAGCCGTCGGATCTAGCCAAATGCGAGGAAGATAACGCTTAGATTTATTCAGTACTCGAAGTTTCACAGGAGGTATTGAACCGTCGATCTCAGGGAAGATCGAATCGTTGATTCCTTTCATCGGGAATTCGGAGAATCGAAAGTTGGGAGAACAGAGGAAGTTGTTCTCAAAAATCCTGAAACTCAAACTTACGATTCGCGAGGAAAGATATCAACCATTGAATCACGGTGAGTGTCAGTCGTTGATCTGACACACTTGAATTTCATGAAGACAGAAGTTGAAAGAGGGAAGAGAACTGCTTTCTAATTTCGTGAACCATGAAGTATCGATTCACGAGAAAAAGGATCCACACCATTGGATTACGAGGAGCTTTGAGTTGTTGGATCTGACTCACGTAGATTTTGAAAAACTAGAGACCGGAAGAAAAGTAGGGGAAATTGTTTTTCGAAACCCTGAAACGCGAATTGACGATTCGCGAGGAATTGACCGGGACCGTCGAACCCGGAAAGCTGTGGACCTTTGATCTGAGGCAACAGGGGTTCGGGATTTAGGACCTCAAGAGAAAGGAGGAGAGCTAATCCTCGAATTTCGCTAGAGATCACACCGGTGGAAGTTAAAGGAAGAGCTAGGACGCGCTAGACTCTTGTTTCAGATTTCGGGGATAGAGAGAGTCGAGGGTGACTCATATCGAAACACCCGATACGCGAAATCCTGAAACGCCTTTTTGGATAGGCGCGTGGT
>ML778728.1:257349-298993 GCA_009831015.1 Picea engelmannii | reverse complement strand
TTCTTGTATGTTCTCTCATGATAACTGCATGTGGTTGATGCAGATGAGATGATGTTGATAAAAGTTAAAATGTTGGCTACAAAGAGTATCTCGGGAAGATGTTGCTTGGAAACCTTTGAGGGTAGTTGGAACTCCTGGAGCCATGGTGCTCTAAGACTTCCAGTCCGGCCTATTTCCAAGCCAAAGGAAGGGAGGTGTAGCACCGATGGAATGTGCTTGTGAAGGTGTATACTCTCGGGTGGACAGGCATGTGGGGAATGAGAGACCGTTGGTTGGAGTACTGTCGAGGTTTGAATGGTTGGAGTGTTGCTGAGGTCTAGTACCTTGGCCTAGACCATGTGGATAATAATTGTGGACCATGGCTATCTTGGGAAGCCATTGCTCGATGGAGTCATAGCTCTGCTACGAGGTGGAAGGTCTCTCAATCAAAAGATAAGTACAATTCTCTATTTATTCTATGTTGTGTATGTTGTATACAGTTTTAATGTTATTGAATTTGTTTGTATATACATACATATACATTGCATATATGGTTGCATTACTGCATCCATGACTATACCTAAGGTGTCTCATATTTCATTACTTAAGAAATATATATACCTGATGCTAATTATGTAATCGATTGGAATACGATTCAGGTGGAACCAGAAAGTGTCCTCCAAGTGCATCCTGTGTGCATATTGGACAGGAAAATAAAACATCTCTGGAATCGAGCTATTGAGCTTGTAAGGGTCTAGTGGACCTCGTACGGTCCTGAGGATGTGACATGGGAGCATGAAGAGGTTATCCGGGCAGAGTACCCGCATCTTTTTGAAAATTTTGAAAGGCTTGCAGAGACAGTGTAAGTTGCATTGAGGACAGTGAAAAAATAAGGGGAGGGGGATTGTAGTGTCCCCAAGGCCAAGCCCCGTTGTAAACCATGTTCTGAAAGGAATTGTAATTATGTTTTATAGGCTGGTGAGCCAAGTTTATATAAGCTAGAGGCTTATGTGTGGTTAGGCCAGGGAGCCTAAGTGTTGAAGGCCAGGAGCCTACTGTTGTATATGTAATCACGTAAAACAATTAATAAAACATAAACACCGCCATGTGAAGACCGACCACGATGAATGAGTGAAGGGGGGCTAAGCATCCATAGAGTGGGAAAGGAATTAGGGGCTGGAAGGTGGGAAAAGGGGCTAAGTGTTGAGCCTAGGGGCTAAGCCTAGGGGGCTTAAGCCTGGGAATAATATTTTATTATTATCCCCAAAAGACATGTGCAATTTATGTTTATCCTAAGTTTCTCGCAAGGAGAGAACATGCAAGGGAGATCCGTGCTGGTGGAACACATGCAGTTTCATGGGTGACAAGTGTCAACCTGGACGCATGCGAATCAAACGACCATGATGAGTCATGAGAAGGTTCCTCCTCCATTCTTCCCGATTGTCTGAACGCATACAGAGCCCTGGATAGGACTACCAACCCGACTCCTATAGAGAACCTTGGTGTGTCCCTGTGATTCGAAAGCCGGTGTCTGGCTCTGAGAAAACCGATGTGTATATTCCCTGATCGAGAAGCCTGCGTGGATTTGGGGAAAGAGTCTGTGTTTGTTCGGGAAAGTTGGTACACCCCTTCTCTGTTCTAAACCAGGGAGTCTGAATCGACCCCTACGTGGATGACTCGTCACGCATCCCTGAGAATCCAGAGTGTGAGTCTATTCCGTGTTTCCAAATTGATAAAACAGAAGTGTCTCATCTCTGCTAATCCTGGTTATACTGTTGCACCTGTCTGGAGCTGCCCTGGGTGTTTGTGTCTGGATCCCGTGGATTGTGGTGGACGTGTATTGTTTGATCCTATGTGGCCGGTTGGCCAGTTTGTATAACACTCTCTCCAGGTGAGAGAGGTGGTTGAAGATTGGAAGAACAGGTTGCTGGACCTGTGAGCGAATCCCTCCAGGTGAGAGAGTGCACAAAGGAAGGAGAGAACTCCTGGAAGGAACCCTGTAGCTGCCATAGAGCCAGGAGACTTCTGGTTCGACCTGTTCCTGTAACCCAAGGCAAGGGAGATTAGCAGTCGAAGGACTATCCAGGTGACAGTGAAGGTGTATACTGCTGGGGTGGAACAGGCATGTGGGGAATGAGGGTCTGTGGGCAGTGAGCATAGGAGGTTCTTTGGAGAGAATCCCTTCCTTATGGTTGTGTGTTGTTTTCCCTATAACCTCAGCCTAGCCTAGATTTCCTTGCCTTGGGTTGGAGCTTAGTCCCAGCTCGGGGGTGACCCATTACTGAGCTGATGAGCAGTGTGGTCTAAGGCTGGGAGGTTCGTGGAAGGCCTGCACTTGGTTGGTGGATTCTACCACTGTTAAAAGATAAGTATCTGATTATGTTTTTATCACATTTTGCATGACTCTACTGTTTATGTTATCATGATTTCCGCTGTGTATACGAATTAATATGGAATGCTATGGATTGTTAATTATAGTAGTAAATAATATGTTTTTACTCTGTGCTTGAATGAGTTATGTATCGAGTGGTGTTACAACCTTCTCTTAATAGTGATTAAACCTTGGTAGCTGAAAAGGTGCACTACACATATCTTCCACTTGATGAAGTTATCCGAACACCCGAATCTCCTGCATAGGAAGGATTAAACAAGATCATTTATTTCAAAACTTTCAATGATTATTTATTTTATGATGTAGAGAGCAAAGAAGTGTTGGATGTTTTAATCCCTTCATGTTATGATAAAGATAATGACTTTGTTGATAATTTTGATGAATTCATACATGTTGGGAGACGTAGGTGGGATATAGTTGGTTATGATATGGGTCTCGTCTATGACATTGAAAGTCATTTCCAAGTGTTGTCTTTATCACAGTAGATTATTCTTCACCAGTGGCAACAAGGAGATGAGGTTTTTACCCATACTCTCCAAAAAACCAAGGATGACCCAGTACCTTATTTTCCTGATGATTTTTGGTCATACCTTGAGGAATTTGATGATTGTTCCTCTGAGCATTTGGATTTATTTTATGAAGATGATTATCAACCACTACTCTGCTCGGATTTTGATACAAGTAAGAACATTACTTTCCTAAAGAAGGTTTCTCATGACTTTTTACTCCAGCCACCTGTTATTACTTTACCATGCTTATCCATTAAAGGTGTAGTTGGGAAGTATATTTTTTATGTTGATCTTCCTCTTAGGAAAACCCTAGACTCCAAGGGTCGGTCGGATACTGCAAGTTTGAGTCAGTTATCTCAGTTTTTCAACTTTCCCTTGGTAGTTTTCCAGTCGTCTGCTAGGCCTTTTTCGATCCCTTCCTTGACTTCAGAGCGTGAGGATGTCCTAGGTAGCCAGTTGGAAGGCCCTTTGAGTCATTTTTCTGGACCTTACAATTTTCATGACCCTTTCTTGAAGTGGATTGAGTACTTTCCTCGAAGATTGACTTGGCAGGATTTTATCCCTCCCACCTACCTCCATGAGTTAGAACTTGAGATCTCCGACGATATGATATATGTTCTAACCCATGTCATTTTTGTGCTTGATTTATCACTGTTTTGGTTTATGATGAAGCACAAAGGTAGGTATTGGGGGACATTGTTGGATTGGTTACACTGGTCATTTCACTACATCGAACATCCAGCCAATAGGTAAGTAAAGGTAGGTACTCTGCTTTACATTCCCATATTGATTGTTTTACTTCAGTCTATATTTATATATATCTATGTATGTTGGGGTGGCATTACCACCCCATTTTTGTTACTGATACCCCTATCGAGTTTGAGCAGGTCTGCAGGTTATGCAGGAGATGTTGAGGTTCTCATGCGCTCTACGGTGAGCACATGTCCCCGAGTTGGAGCCAGATGTTATCCCTGATTTTTAGGGATAACCAGGAGATCATGTCTCGAGGCCTACAGTTCCTAGACATGGAGTACTGAGAGAAGGATTGACCCAACCGTAGCCCTGGAAGGCCGATCCTTTTCTTCTCTCATCAGATTTGTCTTGTCAGCAACAACGACATCCATCACCTTCGGCTTGGTCTTGTATCAGAGGAGGTTCTTTCTCCATGAGGTAATTGGTCCAGGTATCATGGTATATGTCACTTTTGATCATTAAAACCTTTGAATATATGCATCTGAATCCTTTTATCTCTAACAACCGCTTGGATCTTACATTATCCCACTTGACCATGTTTGGGGAGATTGATAGAATGCCCTAGCAAGCCTATACCCATAGGTTTTGGTTTTCCACCAGGGGATTTCTAAAGAGCCATCGTCCTCTCCCATCATACCATCACTTTTCATCTTATCTCCCGCTCATTTATCGCATTCCCCTTGTCTGAGCATTGGATTGACCTGTTTGTAGGGTTGCACCTTATCTTGTGAGAAGAAGGGGCTAAAGGCCCACAAGGTAAAAAGTAGCTGGTAAAAGATAAAAGCCTAGAAAAAAAACCTCAAGATGCTTCGCCCAAGGATACCCGAGAAGTCAATAAAAAGCCTCTCAGCAAGAAACAAGAGGGACCCAAAAAATAACCAACAAGACCTAGCCAAGAGGATAGGGGGTCTCATCACGAGCCAGCCTATTAGGTTCATGGGTACCTAACAGTATGGAATTGCCATCATCTGGTTACCACGCTAGGGTAGTGACCTTTGGTTACATGGCCAAGGGAAATGGGGTCTCATCACGAGCCAACCTTCTCACCCCTATGAAAGTACTTGTGGGTAACACTGTCAACTCTGGTCACCATGCTAAGGCAGTGTCCTCTAGTTAGCCCTTGAATAAAAAAGAAAAGAAGATGAAAAATCAAATAAAGAAAAGAATAAAGGCAAGAACGGGCTTGGAAAAATTGCATCCATGACGAGTACAGCTTGCCTTGTACAAAAGCACCCACAGATAACATTATGCAATCCATGGCTCTCACTCTACCCACATGTATGGACATCCCCTAGCCACATCACCTCATTTACATGGCTTGGATGAAACCTACCTGGAGACTTCCCTTTTCTTGTGGATACTAGCCCAATAGGACGTCTTGTCTTTTTCTTCGATCTTCTATTGTAGGTTTTTGTAATATCTTTGAGCTTTTGAACGATATATCAGGGTTTTTATGCATGTGTTTGATAATATTAATGATGAAATGTGATTGACATTGCTATGATCCCTGTGACTAATGATCCCATTGAGGGCATAGTTTTTTATGTGCAGGACCATGCCTGACGAATAGGTACCATTTGGACCAATACACATGGGGAGATGATTAGTTCATACCTCCATGGGGATGAAGATCCCATCAGATGGTTGTTGATACCCCGTCAGAGGGGCAGAGACATGACAGTGTTTGATCAAGGTTTTTCACTAGAGAAGAAGAGGACGTTTCAACAGAGGCACTTTGGCAGAGCCCAGCCTAGGGGGAATGACCCCTTTTCAGTGGAACGTTGGCCTTGGAAGCCTCAAAACTTCCCCATCCTCACCATGACATCATCCATCTTTGTGGTCACTCTTGGAGGTAGACTGGGCAGCGGTGGCACATGTGGCATGTTGGAGAGCCCCATGGGGGGCTAACGTTTTGCTCCTAGATATCTCATCTTCCCTAGAAGGAGATAATGCCTCCCTTGAAGGGGATTTTACCTTTACTACAACTCAGTTAGGGTTTTAATTTGACAATTTAAAGTAAAAATGGTATTCTGGTCTTGTCAGCCATTTTTTTATGACCTAAAATTAATTAAGGCCATTGATACACTATATATTGAGGGTTTTCACTCTCATTTTGACATAACTCATCACTCACTCTCCTAGTTTGGTATGATTTTTGCGCCCTATTAGGGTTATTGGCTAATTTGAGGAAGGCACAGTTGTTTGAGGAGGAGATTTTTGGCAATTTATGGTGTTTTTATTGAAGGAAGGTTTACAACTAGGGTTTGCATGCTATTTTCTTGATGATTTGTAAGTATTTTTCAGCAAAACTTCTTGATTGAATGGTTGTATTTTAATTTCTTGCATCTATTTATAAATATTTTTGAATCAAAACCCTAGGGGACAAACACACAAGTAGGTCGTTGTCTCATGTCCCCTGATAGAAAAACCTTTTAGCCATTGAAGAAGAAGAAGAGAGCCTAGCCAATGCTACACTCTTTCTTTATTCTTCCCTTAAGCTAACCGTATCTTTAAACTTCAAGAGGAAGAGGATGTCCTAGGCCTAGGTTATCTACACCTAGGGTTGTTTTTCTTTTAGGGTTTGATGAAAGAGCCTTGCCTTTGAAACACTCTCCCTTTTTAAACTCTCTTGTATTGATTTTACTTTTCTTTGAGCTATCTATTTGTCGGGAAGGAGGAGAGAGCACGAGGCCTTGCTTAAGCAACACCGAAGTGAGCCTCTCTCCCCTAGGGTTCTGTCTTTAAGGCCCTACTGTTGCAGCACCTTGAAACCTTTCCATCTTGTCCTTTGAATCTCATCCCCTTCAAGTTGTGTGTCCTTCACCTTTTTGACTCCATAACCCTTAGGCACTGATCTTTAGCCTCCAACGTTGAAGTAAAAGTGATTGAAATAACTCTTAAAACCTCTTATAAATTGAAACCCTAACTAACTACTAACCCTAAAAAGCTGACGTCACCCTTGGTTATTTCATCTTGACGCAAAAAAAATCATTTATTAAGCAATTGGATGGTGTTTAAAGAATTTATTGAATGAGGGATTGATTTGGTACATTGATTGCTATATCATCTTGATATTTATTGGTGAAGTAACATTATTTCATTGCTATATTAACAAACATTGACCTCGTCAATATTTATTGTTGAAATTTGTTATACATTGATATCAGATAGTCTATTGAAGTACTAACCCATTGAATCATAGATTGCATATATATATTGGTTTTCTTTGTCTCGTTCAGGTGTTCTTCTTTGGGCCTACACTTCATTATTGGCTATTTAGCCGGACTATCTGTTTTGATGGTGACCTGTGAAGGGGGAACTTTAATTTGACCTTTAAACATTTGCCTCTTCAAAACTCCATGTTACCGGGGACGTCTCCCCTGGGCCTAACCTCCCTAAAGAGAAAGAACCTCGCCATCGTGGTGACACTGGGTGGGATAGGTTCATGTTACACCAGTTTGGCCTTCTACTTCATAGCCACTTGACCTAGATACAAACTGTGTGATAACACAGACTATTTTATGTTGGCATAGACTGGTGTTGGTGGGCGCTCATTCGGGTTGTTGTGGTGTCATGTTGGTGGGTGCTGCTTCAGATGGGTGGGCCGAGCTTCAGGTAATCTCTAAATTCACAGTGATATTTTAGTTTTTCTTTTTCTTTTAATTTTATTTTTTAATTTTAATTTTAATTTATAATTTATAATTTATAAGGATGTACAAGCTTTGTATTCAATTACTCTAGTTATGATGGAGTCTAATTACCATTAAATCAATAGTCACTAATAAGGGAAAGTTGGAATGTTGTTTATCCATATTTGATATGCTAATATAGTATGAACAAGTAGAAGCTTACTATGAGACCAGTGTGATTCCCAGCTTAAGTCAAGCACAACTTACAAGCAATGGAAATCAAGCAGCTTATGATACATGGATATTATGATTAAAGTGGTAGTACTAAGTCATATTCAACTTACTGTATTCACCAATCTCTATCATTCTAGTCATTTCATTAGTACTGATTACTAGTTATAGCATGAAGAGTCTAATCATCAGTATTTGCGTATTACTTCATATTTATACAGGTTGTAAGCTATTGGCATGCTTACAAGAAGAGCGTGTTTGTCATTGATGGCAAGAAAAACAACAACGATGGCATGTCTATAGGCAAGAAAAAAAACAATGATAGCATGCTTACAGTTATTGATGGAAAGAACAAAAACGACGAAGGTATGGTTACAGGAAAGAATAGTAGCGATGTTGGCAGGTTTACAGTTGGGAGACAACAATGGAAAACAAGCATGCAAGGAATATCAACAACGATGATGGCATGGAAAGATCAGAAGTGTAACAATGAAGAGAAATAGTGATGGTTGGATCCCATTCATAATTCCCGATGATCATCAGATCTGAATCCAAATAGGAGGAGCGCAAAGATGGAGGACAAATCTCGGGCGTTAGATATGAGTGCAGGGTCCGACCATTGTTAGATATAGGAGAACCTACACGTTCTTTAAAGTGCTAGGAGAAGCGGGCTTACAAAATCTCGAAAGAAGGAGGAGCGTCCATCTTCGAGCAGGACACGTGGTCACAGATCAACATTTCACTCACTGGAAAGTCAAAGGAAGGAGGTGCCCTAACCTTTTGAAATCGTGAAATGCGAAACCACGATTTAATCTAAGTCATTGATCAAAGGGAGATCGTGGACCATTGATCTGACTCCATTTCTGAGTTTCGGATACTGGGAGTTGGAGGTGTCAAGGAAACTCACAACAAGAATGAAGAAATGTTGAAACACTGAAATGCGAAATGCCAAAATACCTTCAGATCATTTCGGGGTTCGTGACTTAGAGTGTCGAAACACTTCATCATAGAAATGTCGAAACGTCGAAATGAAAAATGCCAAAATACCTTCAGATCATTTCGGGGTTCGTGACTTGGAGTGTCAAAACAATTCATCATAGAAATGATGAAATGCCGAAATGCGTTTTTCAATAAGGCTCTGGTCACAGCCAGTGGTCACATCTGCGGAAGATGGAGGAAGGAGCTAGTGCAACCAAGCTCCATTTCAGTGATCACGACTTGGAGTGTCAAGACCCTTCATCACAGGAATTTCGAAATGCGAAATTGCGAAAGCGCTTTATGGATAAGAACTTGGTCATTTACGGTGGTCACATCGTCGAAGAGCTGTAGAGAAGAGCTCGAAGAGACAAGCTCCATTTTGGATTTTGGGACATGGAGAGTCGAGACAACTCTTCACAGAATCCCCAAAACGCGAAATGTGAAATGCGTGTTCAGAATTGGCCCCTGGTCATAACCTATGGTCACATCGATGAAGGCTCAAGCGAGGAGCTAGCACGAAGCTAATCTCCATTTAGGATATTGCAACTTGGAGAGTCGAGATGCCTCACAACAGGAATTGTTGAAATGCGAATCGCGAAAGGGCCTTCTGAACAGGTGTGTGGTCACCACCTGAGGCCACATGTGAAAGGAAAGGTGAAAGGTGCAAAAGGCATAAGGTTCAAGAGGTTCACAATGTAACTGCCAAAAACTATTGATTGTTACTGCACAAAAAAATCAAAGAGGCCTCAGTGTGATTGCCAGAGGAGTTGAAGGGTCCCAAGGCATCTACGAGTGGAATGAAGACTATTCAGAGAGGTGATTGATAGATGGAAGAGAATTGAAGCCTGTAACTGCAACAAAGAGGATGAGCTTAACTATGATAGAGAAGATGAAGAGTCTCGACTGCTAGACAGGCTAAGGAATCTCATCATAACACCCAGTGATGATGAATGCATGGGGATAACCGCCAGAAAAGATGAGGAATTGCCATTATGGTTAGGAAGAGGACTCGACACGAGGAGAACATGCAGAACAGAGAGAGTTTGTTGATGTTCGAGGAAGTGAAGCGGTGGCAATGTGGAGTGGCAGTGAATATCCCTATGTGGAGAACAATGGTGTGGGGAGAGCATACAGAAGCATTGCGCATATAGCATGCACAAGGTGCATAGAGACTTCAGGAAGGTATAACAAAGAAGAGATGAGTGTTTTTGTTGAGAGGGATTCAGGCATGTAGAAGGAGGCAGTGTGAAGCAGTTGAAATACGCAGAAGAGGAATGGTGCATTGAATGGACATGGCACACAGAGCATAAAAGGAATAAGAATAGAAAGCGCAAGGCATGTGTGCAGGAAGACAGTGAGGCAGACAGAGCAGGGCAGTGTAGCAGAACAGTGATGAGACTGGTAAGCCATTGATGAACATTATATCACTGTAATGAGTTTCAGTAGCAAAGATTGATATGGCAGGGTGGTTGGGAGGTGTTAGGGAGGACTGTTGTCCTTAGAGGTTCAAGTGGGTGCTTGAACACAGAGAGTTGTAGCTTCCATCTAGTTGGAGCCAGAGAAACCAGGGTGGTAGGCTGGTGCAAGGGAGAAAATTGGTTCTTTGATATATAGGTCAGTGCCTGTGTAACTAGAAGTTGGTGCTTCCATCCAGTTGGTGCTGGAACTCTTAGGAAGTTGGTGCTTCCATCCAGTTGGTGTTGGAACTCTTAGGGAGTTGGTGCTTCCTTATATTGGGTGCTAGAGAAACCAGGGAGTCAGTGCTTCCTTCTAGTGGGTGCTAGAGAATCCAGACAGTTGGTGCTCTCAACAAGTAGCAACTTGAAAAACAGAGGTTCTAGCCTCATTATGAGTTGGTGCTCATAAGTATGATAATGTACAGAATGTAAAGATTACTTATCATATAAAGAAGAAGAGGTTTTTACCCTTTATGGGTTTCCTCAGGAAATATCTGTCTCTATGTATCTCATATGTGTGAATGATGTTGAATGTTCTATTGCTTACTTCCCTGGATTATTGTGATCATCATTGAGAGTTTTGTAATGAATTTAAAATGAGCATAATTGTTTAAGCTCGGTAACAACTGAGTCACCCCCCCCCCTATCCGTTGTCCAACAATTGGTATCAGAGCCATCCCCTTTTATCTAAGGGTAGATCCTAGAGCTTAAACATGTCAAGCCATGAAGGAAATTCAACCAATAAGGCCCCTCTGTCCAATGGAACAAGCTTTTCCTTATGGAAAGTTAGAATGAGAACCTACATAATGGATTTAGGTGCAGATGTCTAGGATGTGGTAGATACTGGTTATGCAAAGCTAGTTGTACTAGCTAATAAGGATGACAAGCTAGAATTCAGCTTCAATGCTAAGGCTATGAATGCTATCTTGAGTGGGCTTGCAGAAGCATAATTTGTAAAAGTTATGCATTTAGAAATTGCCAAAGAAATGTCAGACAAACTCAATAGCAGTTATGAAGGTAATTTGAAGGTAAAAGATGCCAAGCTTCAAACCTATAGAGTACAGTTTGAAAATCTACAGATGAAAGAATATGAAACCATTGGGAAGTATTTTCTGAGAATTGAAGAACTAGTATATGCAATGAAAGCACTTGGTGAAAAAATTGAGGAACCCTCTTTAGTTCAGAAAATTTTGAGATCTTTGCCAGATAGGTTCAACCCAAAGGTCTTAGCTATAGAAGAACTTAATGATATAAAGGCTTTGGTTTTTGATCAACTTCTAGGAACGTTGACTACATATGAAATGAGGATAGTTACAGATAAACCCATCTCTAGAGAAGCATCATTTAAAGAAGATAAGAATGAATATTCCGGGCCTAATGAAATTGAAGCAAAATTTGTGAGAAGACTAAAGAAAGAATTACCAAGGTAAGTTTCCCTTCAAATGTTTCAATTGTGGTAAGATAGGTCATTTTGCAAATAAATGTCCACACAAGAAACATGATCAGAACTCTGAAGGTGAAAAGAGGTTCAAACCTAAGAGATTTGGCAGAAAGAAAAGTTTATGTGTAAACGATGTTAACTCTTCAGAAGACACAAATAGTGACTCCTCGCGTGAAGATAAGGACAATGAATTCATGCTTATGGCCCAAGATGATTATGATAATAAAATCACAGGAAGTGAGGCTAATGAAGAAGAAGTTGTGGTTGATAAGGAAGGAGAACTGATCAGTGCACTGGAAGAGATTGACAGACTCATAATTAAGAACAGAAAGCAAAAACAATTGCTGATACAATTTGAGAAAGACAGTAAACAACCTAATGAAGACTTTTCTCTGCTAAAAGTGTAACTAGAAGAGGCAAAGAAAATCGAGGACATTTTGAAACAACAGTTATCAAAAAATAAGACAATATGTAAAGCTTTGGAAGAAGAAGTAGTGAAAACTAGGAAAGAGTTGGAGAAGTTTCATGCCTTGTATCATCATAATCTATCAAGTATCAAAGCCTCAGAAGGATTAGCCACCATTCTGAATCAGAAAAGGAATCCAAAGTTGAAAGCAAGTTTGGGTTATGGAGAGGGATCAATTAGTGGTCATCCAAGCAACAAAGACTTCATCAAGTTTGTCAAATCTACAACCAATGATGACAACAAAGCTGCAGAAACAAAGGACGATAATCAACCGCCCAGGAGGAGTAAAGAAAAAGGTGCTAGAAATGAATCTGTAGAACAAGGAAATAATACACTCCCTGATCAAGGAAATCATTAGCATGGAAGAAATCAATTTTCTCAAAGAAGACAACCATTTTCCAGGTACAAAGAATTTTTCTATGGATATTGTTTCTACTATTCTAACTTTGGTCACAAAGCTGTAAATTGTTCCTTAAGACTTAGACATGAGCAATTAATATTTCCAAGGAATAAATATCTTCCACAACAAAGAATGATACAGCCAAGTAACAAACCGTCATAGATTGGAAATTGCCAAATTAAGTCTAGAGACATGCAACTGAGGAGGTCAAGAAATAATAAAAAGTCAATGAGTAGACAACACTGCAACAATAACTTTGACCTATTGAACAATCAGATTGAATGCTATAACTGTCATAACTTTGGCCACAAAGATGCAAACTGCCATCTGAAGAATTAAAAAGTAGACCCAAGGATAAAGTTCTTAGATAGAAAGGCCATCACATGGAAAAGGAAAGATAGTGAAAAATGTGGTCTAGCACTTTCAAATCAAAAACAAAAAGCTTCCGGGAATATAGACAATGGATGTTCCAAACACATGACTGGAGACAAGGATAAGCTTATGTCCATAAGTAAAAGAAAAACAGGAAATGTGATCCTTGAAAATGATGAACCAAGTAAAATCAAGGATAGAGGGATGGTGAGTTTGAGTAATGACAAAGGATATGCCCAGTACGTTATGCTTGTGGATGGTCTGAAACATAATTTGCTCAGTACAAGTCAAAAGTGTGATAGAGGTAGTGAAGAGGTGTTCACATCCAAAGAGTGTAAGGTAAATGTAAACTCAGGACAAGTGGTGAATAAAGGCATAAGGACAATTAATGATGTTGATATTAAATCCTCCCCTGCAAGTAAAGAAGAAGACACAAATACAATAAAAGAATGTTCAGTTAGCATCTATCCCATGGAAGAAGTAGAAGAAGAATCATGTCATAAGATGAAAGCTAAAGTTTTGAAGGTTGAGAAGTCAAACACCCAAAGCAAGTTCTTAAATAGCTCCATGACCCTGGATAAGCTCTTGGATAGTCAGAGATCACCAAATGACAAATCTGGTATTGGATACAACAAGGAAGAAATCAATACTCCTAAGAAACCTGATATAGGTCCTTCGTCTATGAAAAAGAAAAGAAGGTATGAGAGTGGTTGTAGAAGTTTTTTCTTGTGATTGAATATGGTCATAAAATCCTTGTATTGTATGCATCATGGAAGAAAAATGAAATTGCAATAATAGAGATCGATGAGAATCAATGGGGAGATCCAAGGGTTGTTTGAAAAGTATGAGCTACAATTATGCAGTGTGTCAGCAGGACAACAACATCTTCAACAACAACATTTTGTTTTACAAAATGATATACATGACATCATGTAGAGATAACAAGAGGAAAGACCTTGTCAAGGAAAGCTAACCTTTTAGGAACAAAGGGGGAAAATAGTCAAAAGTAGAGAGATAACAGTGATAGGGGGAGTCATCCAGTTATGACAAGAAAAGGTTGATGAAGGAGTCCCAGTAAGAGAGGTGGGAAATATTGATTATTCTACAGAGGATATAGCAGAAGCTGAAGATGAACAGGTCCAATAATCAAAAGGAGAAGACTCTGGTTTAGATACAAATATTCTGCAGGACTCAAATAAGAAAATCCATCATGTCAGGGGGAGTTTGTGTTGGTTGAATATCTGATACCTCTTAAACATACTACAACAGCTCGGGGGGAGCATGTTTTCTTTGAAATTGATTTCAAAAGGGGAGAAAAGGAGTGGTACGGACTGGATTCTACAGTTGGAGGTCCAAACAGATTAGCACAGTCGTTCAGGGTTGCCATCAATTCCAAAGGGGGAGATTGTTGGCATGTTTACAAGAAGAGCGTGCTTGTCCTTGATGGCAAGAACATCAACAACGATGGCATGTCTACAGGCAAGAACAACAACAACGATAGAATGCTTATAGTTATTGATGGGAAGAACAACAACAATGAAGGTATGTTTATAGGAAAGAATAGTAGCGATGTTGGCAGGTTTACATTTGGGAGACAACAATGGAAAAAAGGCAGGCAAGGAAGATCAACAACGATGATGGCATGGAAAGATCAGAAGCATAACAATGAAGAGCAATAGTGATCGTTGGATCCCATTGAGAATTATCCAGAAAGGAGGAGCACAAATATGGAGGACATATCTCAGGCATTAGATCCGAGCACAGGGTTCGACCATCGTTGGATCCAGGAGAACCTGCACATTCTTTAAAGTGTTATGAGAAGCGGGCTTATAGAATACCAAAAGCAAGAGGATAGTCCATATTCGGGTAGGACACATGGTCAAAGATAAACATTTCGTTGACTGGAAAGTCAAAGGAAGCAGGTTCCCTAACCTTTCGAAATCGTGAAATGCGAAACCACGATTTAATCTGAGTCATTGATCAAAGGGAGATCGTGGACCGTTGATCTGACTCCATTTAAGAGTTTTGGATACCGAGAGTTGGAGGTGTCAAGGACACTCATGACAAGAATGAATAAATGTTGAAATGTCGAAATTCAAAACGTCGAAATACCTTCAGATCATTTCGGGGTTCGTGACTTGGAGTGTCGAAACACTTCATCACAGAAATGATGAAACGCTGAAATGCGAAATTCCAAAATACCTTCAGATCATTTCGAGGTTCATGACTTGGAGTGTCGAAACACTTCATCACAGAAATGTTGAAACGCCAAAATGCGTTTTCGAATAAGTCCATGGTCACAGCCAATGGTCACATCTGCGGAAGATGGAGGAAGGAGCTAGTGCAACCAAGCTCCATTTCGGTGATTGCGACATGGAGTGTCGAGACCCTTCATCATAGGAATGCCAAAATGAGAAATTGTGAAAGAACTTTATGGATAAGCGCTTGGTCACCATCGGTGATCACATCGTCAAAGAGATGTAGAGAAGAGCTTGAAGAGACGATCCCCATTTCGGAGTTTGGTACATGGAGAGTCGATACGACTCTTCATAGAATCCCCGAAACGTGAAATGTGAAATGCATGTTCAGAATTGGCCCCTGGTCATAACCTATGGTCACATTGATGAAGGCTCAAGGGAGGAGCTAGCACGAAGCTAATCTCCATTTCGGAGATCGCGACTTGGAGAGTCGAGATGCCTCACAATAGGAATTGTCGAAATGCAAATCATGAAAGTGCCTTCTGAACAGGCATGTGGTCACTGCCTGAGGCCACAGGTGAAACGTTCCAAAGGCATAAGGCTCAAGAGGTTCACAGTGTAACTGCTAGAAACTACTAATTGTTTCTGCACAGAAAAATCAAAGAGGCCTCAGTGTGATTTCCAGAGGAGATGAAGAGTCTCGAGGCATCTGCCAGTGGAATGAAGACTGTTCATAGAGGCGATTGACAGATGGAAGATAATTGAAGCCTGTAACTGCAATAGAGAGGATGAACTCGACTATGATAGAGAAGACGAAGATTATCGACTGCTAGACAGGCTAAGGAATCTCAACATAACACCCAGTGATGATGAACGCATAGGGATAACCGCCAAAAAAGCTGAGGAATTTCCATGATGATCAAGAAGAGGACTCGACATGAGGAGAACATGTAGAACAGAGAAAGTGTGTTGATTCTTGAGGAAGTGAAGTGGTGGCAATGTGGAGAACAATGGAACAGGGAGAGCATGTAGAAGCATTGCACATATAGCATGCACAAGGTGCACAGAGACTTTAGGAAGGTAGAACAAAGAAGAGATGAGTGTTGTTGTTGAGAGGGATTCAAGCATGTAGAAGGAGGCAGTATGTAGCAGCTGAAATACACATAAGAGGAATGGTGCATTGAATGGACATGGCGCACAGAGCATAAAAGGTAGAAGAATATAAAGCACAAGGCATGTGTGCAGGAAGACAGTGAGGCAAACAGAGGGAAGTGTAGCAGAATAGTGATGAGACTGGTAAGCCATTGATGAACATTATATCACTGTAATAAGTTTCAGTAGCAAATATTGATATGGCAGGGTGGTTGGGAGGTGTTAGGGAGGACTATTGTCCTCAGAGGTTCAAGTGGGTGCTTGAACATAGGGAGTTGTAGCTTCCATCTGGTTGCAACTAGAGAAACTAGGGTGGTAGGGTGGTGCAAGGGAGAACATTGGTTCTCTGATATACAAGTCAGTGCCTCTGTAATTGGAAGTTGGTGCTTCCATCCAATTGGTGCTGGAACTCTTAGGAAGTTTATGCTTCCATCTAGTTGGTGCTGGAACTCTTAGGGAGTTAGTGCTTCCTTCTAGTGGGTACTAGAGAAACCAGGGAGTCGGTGCTTCCTTCTAGTGGGTGCTAGAGAATCCAGAGATTTGGTGCTCTCAGAAAGCAGTAGCTTGCAAAATAGAGGTTGTAGCCTCATTATGAGTTGGTGCTCATAAGTATGATAATGTACAGAATGTAAATATTACTTATCATATAAAGAAGAAGAGGTTTTTACCCTTTATGGGTTTCCTCGGGAAATATCTTTCTCTGTGTATCTCATATGTGTGAATGATGTTGAATGTTCTATTGCTTACTTCCTGCATTATTGTGATCATCATTGAGAGTTTTGTAATGAATTTAAAATGAGCATAATTGTTTAAGCTCTGTAACAACTGATTCACCCCCCCCCTCTCAGTTGTCCAACATAAGCATCTCAGCTTAGAGCTTAGGTGTAAGTAGTTGACCCTATACATATCACTTATATCACCTTTTGTACATGTTACATCTTAGTAATGGTAATCATAGACATATCTAACCTTTATGAACACAAAGATGATCTATAGATACTTATGGGCTTAATACTCAGATAAATCATTAGTAGTGCCATAACATAATGGTAAGTATAGAATGTAACTAATAAGCATGATACAGGTTACTTTTGTTGATTTGATTACATAGATTAATGGGAATAAGACTAACCTCATAGTGCACTAATACTAGTTATGTGTAATATGTGATATTGTATATTAGTAATACATAGATCAAACAGGTTGGTAATCATCCTTACAGGTTAAATGCCCTTGTTATCTGTAATAGCTATGATAAAAAATTCCATTGCTTTAGTGATTATGGTTATACTATACTTGTAACATAATATGACAAACGTAACACTATTAGTATATTTATATACATAAACCAAACTCAACTAGGTTGTAATGATTCGCTAACCTTTATAGAACATAAATAACTATCATACGTACAAACCTCGTCATAGTTATGGTAATATAACGTAGAGCTTAAGCATAACGCTTGAAGTCATATCCCATATAGAGAAGCTATCATAGTGAGCTTGTATGACCATGTGATTAATAGAAGTGATACTAGCTTAAGTAATGCTAATGGTTCTAGTCATTTCCCCTATACAAGAGCTTAGAGCTAATATCGTACCTGTTGTTTCTATTCTACCATTACCTATTACAGCACATCTATGTTACTTAATTCCCATAGGAAAACACTAAAAACTTGCACTTGATACGAGATCATTAGGTAGATATAGTAGTAATTCCATTAATCAGAATAAGTGATAAATGGTGTTGTTCATTACAACACCTGTATTACTAGTAATCATAGTTTCCATATCTCTTATGTTACCATGTTGTTGCCCATTGAACCCAGTATCAATATTGGTATATTATGTTTGTTGCACATAGTTAAAGAATGTGTCACTCTAGTGGGAATCATACTTATCTGATTAATATTCAATCATACTAGAATGATGTATTGGTATAGTAATGAAATCCATCATAGTTATACTAGCTTAAGCTTAGTATTGTAATCTTTATACACATAGCCCCGAACCTTTACTTATATTGTAAGATTAGTCATATTTATTATGGAATCCTCCTTATTACTATTGTAATGTGTATATACCCCATGTGATATTAATTATCATTCAACTTACATAATCATTGGGCTTAGTACTAATCTTGTCAAGCTGCTTACTTGTACCCATAACTGAGAACCTATGTGTATTGACACTAGCTAAACTGAAACAGGTTCCATATTATTGATATACTACCTATCGTAGTAAGTGTGTATCTATCCCTTGTTCCCTTTTCTCACTGGTCTATCTTACCCTTCATAACATCCCCAAAAATAAATTATTTTTGAATTTGAAATTTCTTGGGAAAATTATTTTGTTTTTGGTAAATTTGAAATTGGAATTTTTTTTCCATTTAAGGCAATTCTGAATTTCGAATTTGGTTAATTGTAATTAATGATTATGACTGTTGGGCACAGATCTGATCTGACCCAACTAACTACTTGACTATGACACTTGTATGAAACAAAATATTTTATAATTATTGCAGGAGGACAAATGGAACAACCATGTTGAAATCACCTCGCCATGACTCCATGAGTGGGGAATATGTTGGAACTACCTTAGGGTTGATTGTTAAAAGTGGGAAATCCAGAATTTGACCATGGGCAACCCCTGAAAATCAAGGATTTGGAAAGTTGAAAAAATTCTCAAGGGAGGGAAAAATACCTAGGCAAAAATGGATTTTGGATATATAGCATATGTGAGGAGGCAGGACGCTACTGAGTATGCTGGGGAAAAATTATTGATTCTTATTGCTATGAACACTACTAGATGAGTGTGAGGCAAGGAGAATATTGTTGAAAAATTGAAATGCATTTGTTGTGGAGGAGTTTTGAGTTAGCCCTCATGGATTCATGGTTAGGCTAGGGGGTGAACAAGACAAGTGATTTGGCTACCCTGTTCTAAGGTTGGGAGGAACGTGGTTTTTCCCTTTGTCTTCCAGTGAAATGGTTCAGATATGTTATCCTATTCCTTCTATGTTTGAATGATTAAATAACTGATGTAATGAAACTGTTAATTATGAATTGAATTAGTACCATGGATGAAATCTGTTTGATTGTGTAAAGCTTAAAAAACTAACAAAACGCCTCAAAATAATTTAGTTCTGAGTGAATATTTTCTATTCATTTAAATACTGAATGAATGCTATAATTTCCCTCTTATTTGATATGTTAGCTGAAAGGATACGCATGGTTAAATTTTGTAGGATAGATTACTGTTATATGATGATAAATTGTAGGATAATTTCCCAGTTAATTGAAATCCCCTATGCAGAACTATCTATGTATAAATGGGATTGAAATCAAGTTTATATACATGTGTATTTGCATTCCTGTAAATAAACCTCGGAGTCATAATACTTATTTGAGACTTCCATTCTCGCATAGAATTGAATCGGCACTAGTACGATACACTATTTATTCCATGATATATATATATGTGTGTGTGTGTGTGTGTGTGTGTGTGTGTGTGTCTAGTTACAGTTGGTGATCTGCATAGACGTTATAGAGGAAAACTAAGATTGAATGTCTACAACATAAAATATATATACATAAATCTGTTCCTATACTATATGAGTAATAAATTGTTCCAACAGGCATGTAACTACAACTGTATAAATGAAATGATGGATGTGGGAGACCATTACAATTTTCTGAAATAGAGAATCTGGAACCTGTTACGCGTATCGTGTAACACGATAAAAATTGAAATTTGCTAGCCATAGTAATAGTAACAATTCATTCCATTCTCAATACAAATTGATACAATAAAATAAAGGAATAACAATAGCTCTAATTGCTACAGTTAAATTCTGGCAACATAGTAGTACCAGAACAATCAAACTGAATAAATATAAGTTGAGATGTGTAATGGACCTCAAATTTATCATAAAAAATAAAAAAATTGTGGTACAATATTTACCGTTTAACTTTGTTTAATCCACTCGTAAGGTGGGTACTTGCATTTGGTTTTTTCTTTGCATAACCTTATAACATACTAGCTTAATACTCTTAAGAGCGGTTTCCATCGAATGCAAGTATTTTCTAACTCTTACTTTATTATAAAGACTTCAATACAATACCCGTATCTACCTATACACTAGGATTGGAATTTCAGTCCCCTTGTTTTAATAAAATTGGGCTATTGGATTTTGCGCATAAATTTATGTCCCCAGGAGTTAAATGCTTATACTCTTACCTAACTGTGTCAACATCAAACTTCACATCCTGATTGTAGTACGTGACAGGTAAAGGTTTAAGGAGATTAATGAATGGTTTAGGAGTGGTTTCAAAGTGTTTTCCTTTGATGGATTCATTTTTAGTTATATTACAACTTGTCTCTACCATAACAAATTGAACCCGATCAAATCCATATCATTCTCTACACAACTGAACTAACTAACTCCCCTCCACTTGTTGGAGTAACGAAAAGATAACTTCAAGACAAAAGTTTGGCGGCCGACTAGTTTCACTAGACAGTCATGGTTTTATTGTTGTTTAACTTTGTATCTTCTGCATTAAGGGAGGCGGATGTACCTGTTAGGAGGAGTTTAAGGCTATGTCCTGAAATTAATTAGGATCCTACTAACCTCAGTCCCAATGAATCTTCCTCTTGTTCCTCCCAATTTTGATGCGCCAGCTTTGCCCTAGTGTAAGGATTGTACCTCTCGTGTTGTAAAGAGTGGTACTTGTTTCTCTTAGGTTTTGGCGGTCTCATTTCTGCCCTTGTGCCTCCGAAAGAGAGGGTTCTGTATTATGCATTCTTCCACAGGGAAACACTACCGCCTCTGTACGCAACCTTCGGTGAAGTCGACGACAATATCCGACTACCTGGTAAGTTCTTTTAGGGGACTGTCATATTTCAAGCTCGAAACAAAGTTTGTTGTTTTGGTTGATACCGAGAAATATTTCTCTTCCTGTGAGCTTTACTGTGGATTTACAGACCCTCTTTACTTCCGATAGTCATGTTTTAGAGCCTACGCATTTCTGCTTTTATTTTAGTAATGACTGTAGAAGAGGTTTCTTGTTGTATCCATGAGTCACAAATATTTACCTCTGTGAACCTAAGGTTATATTTCGTGTTCACTTTTTGTGCCCCATGGGTTTATTTCTGGTTCAATATTTTGTTTACCCTATAACTAGCAACTGTACTTGGGAGTAACTCAGAGTAGTTTTGAATAGTTTATACCTTCGTCGTGCTCTAGGAAAATAAAGGGTCAATCTGGATTCTTAACATATATATTTATCCTCTATGACTGATGCACATCATTTGTAGTAAGGTAGTGGTCTACCGGTAATTTATCTCTTGCTGAGTTAGGTTACTTTCCACGAGGACTCCTATTGGCTATGTGTATGATACCGTTCTTTACGTTCTTCATTTTTTTCATGAAGGGTTTTTATCAAATGATTTATCTCTTGAATTCGCAATGTTATTTTTCAAAGTAATTATTTGATTCTGCAAAAAGGGTTTTTCTCTGTATTAATGGTGGGACTCTGCTTGTTGCGAGGGTACCCACCAGGAGCTCCAGTACCATTCTCCCCTCGGCCAGGGTTGATTACAAATAAAATCACGACAACTGGAGCGTGCGGCGTTTCGACACCCTAAGTTAAGTAATCCGACAACACTATGGTTATCAATCTACCTTTTTGAGTTTATAATTTAAGGTTCTACTCTGTAACTTTACTAATGTTTTTCGTGATGGTCGAATGCAGGAATGCCCACTTCACGGTGCAGGTACCAGCCTCTACTCATCATGACAAAGGTACTCGGGTTCCAAAATATGACTCTTCAACTTGTTTCTTAAATCATGGCATGGAGGTCATGATTCTGTTCGTAGCTTTCTATTGTTAAGAGTAACCTTACTCATGCACCAATTTCTTGTACCGGATATCTGAGGGTTAATCCCGTTTTGTTTTTGTTAAAGTTACAATTAAGGATATATATACAGTCAATCATGTGGTAGGAGATGACTGATATTCTAAAGCTAGAATTTAGCGAAAACAGATCTAAGTTTTTGTTTGTTGTTGGGAAAACTCTTAAATAAGTTAAGCTTAGAAGGGGAGGGATATTATTTCTATTTGGAAATAACTTACTTTCGGTGTCCTGTACATTACTTCTGTAATTGTAAGTGTTCGTAAATATTTAAACAGTTATAATAGCCATCTTTGTTTGACTATATTAATGTTTGTAAGATTTGTCTCTCATTATCGAACTGTTTATTTGGAATTTACCCCAAAGGGGATCATTCAGAGGCGGGGTTTCACATTCCAAATCTCTGTGTTTATTTTGTAGAATTTTTTTCCTTTCGATAGATTCTATCCTCCAAATCAATTGCATTACTCTGAATTTTTTTTGAAATATCTTTCTGTAAAATATGAAGCAATTGTTTGATAGATGTTCTAAATGGTAATGCCACAGCCATAATATTCTTCTTTTCTCTCCGCCCACAGCATATGTAAGAGGTGTCAAAACATTGATGATGTATCAGCGAAATCATTGATTCACTTTCCTGTAGTATGATCCTAGCATGATTATATCGTCCAGTTTAGGGTAGTCTTACTCCTTGGATTATATTCATTCCCATATGATTTATCATTCTTGACTGTATATGTGAATTCTCTTTTTCTTTTTTTTTTGAATTAAATTACAGAATGAAATATGCATATGCATATAATAGTTATGTTCATTCATTGATACACATTTGATTATGTTTAAAGTTTGATTTCCAGAAATAATTCCACAATTAAATCCTACATTCTATTTACTGAATTCGATGAGGATATCATATGTTTTTATTTACATACAGGTTCTAAATTCCATAGTAAAGGATTCCTTAAGGGATGATTCCGGAATTTATGTATAACTATTTGATAGTTAAGAGGATTGTATAATTCATGAATTCAATCAGCTTTTGTCTAGGATTATTGGATGCATACCAGCTTTAAAGAACCCACTATATCAATAACCAATTCATCCAACAGAGGAAGAATATTGAATATTTAGATATAGAAAAAGACTTATAGCAATTATATGATCATTAAAACAGATACTAGAACTCATTTCTGTTTAGCTATAATATGTACAGTACATCCAATATAAAATCATTCAGACATATAGAGTTTAGAGTAGCATATTTGAATTAAACTCGCGGAGAAAACAAAGGGAATAGCCACGTTCCTCCCAACCGTGGAACCGAGCAACCACGATTACTTGCCCAATTCACCCCCTAGCCTGACCATGAGTCCATAAGGGTGACCTTGGAAATCCCTCTACAACACTGTCCTTCAATTTAGTCACTTTTGCCCCTGCCTCACACCCTTCCAGTGTTCATAACAACAAGTGAAAAAGAAAAATCAATAGACTCTTTCCCAGCATACTTAGCAGCGTCCTGCCTCCTCACATATGCTTATTTGTAACTTGCCTAGGTCTTTTCCCTTCCTTGGGAATTTTCGTAGCTTCCTAAATCCCTAATTTTCAGGGGCTACCAATGGCCAAATCACTAATTTTCCACTTGTAAAAATCATCCCAGGGGTAGTTCCAACATGTTCTCGACTCATGGAGTCATGGTCAACTACTTTTAACATGGTTGTTCCATTTGTCTTCCTGCAATCAATATAAAATATTATGTTTTTAAACAAGTGTCATTGTCAAATAGTTAGTTGGGTCAAATCAGATCTTTGCCCAACAGTCATAATAATTTATTACAATTAACAAATTCAAAATTCGGAATTTCCATAAATGGCAAAAATTTTCCAAATTCGAATTTACCAAAAATTGAATAAATTTCCTAGAAATTTAAATTTCCAAAATATTTTATTTTGGGGGATGTCACATCCTTTCCCCTTTCAATAAAACACTTTCCTCAGTGTTCGTTCCTTTCTTGGAACAAGATTGGATGAGATTTCCACAAATCTCCCTCCAATTCCCAAGTGGCCTCCTCAGGACTAAAGTGCTTCCATTGCACCTTTACCTGAGCGACGGCTCTGTTCCAAAGCGCTATTTCTCTCTGGTCCAGAATACATAGGGGTTCCACCTGGAATTTGCCTTCGGGTTCCACCTATACCAAGTTCCAATCAATCATATGAGTAGGGTCATGAACATATGTTTTTCAATAAAGAAACATGAAATACATTATGAATTCTTAGATTGGCTGGAAGTGCAAGTTGATATGCTATGGGTTCAATTCGAGATAGTATCTCAAAGGGTCCAAAAAACCTAGGTGCCAACCTGGCATAGTTTCCTAACTTCAATGAGATCTTTCAAGATTTGACCTTCAAGTACACATGGTCTCCCGCTTGAAACTCTAAGTGTCTTCTTTTCTAATCTGCATAGCTCTTCTGCCT
This sequence comes from Picea engelmannii, assembly GCA_009831015.1. NCBI lineage: Eukaryota > Viridiplantae > Streptophyta > Pinopsida > Pinales > Pinaceae > Picea > Picea engelmannii. Next base: position 274,656 of record ML778728.1, on the reverse strand, counting down.
GTCATGTGCTTCCTTCAAGTTCTGTTGTACCTTTCTTACCATGTTCTCCATTTCCTGGAGCATCTCTAGTCCAACCATAAGTCTGTCAGCTGGTTTATCCTAGCTAATTGGAGTCGTACACTTCCTGTCGTACAGTACTTCGAAAGGGCTCAATTTTGTAGAAGTTTGGTACCCATTGTTATATGCAAATTCTACCAAGTGTAGATAGTCCTCCTACTTGTTCGGTTTCGTTCTTACGTACATGCAGAGCATATCCTCTATGATTTGATTTGTCCTTTCGGTTTGCCCATCCATTTGTGGATGATAACTCATACTGAAATTCAAATTGGTATTTAGCCCTGCAAACATTTCCTTCCAAAAGGCGGATGTGAATTTTATGTCTCTATCTAAAATCACCATTTTAGGAATACCATGCAGTCTAAAAATTTCTTTCATAAATATTTCAGCAATGTTTATAGCTTTAAAAGTAGACTTTACAGGAATAAATTGTGTAGACTTACTGAGTTTGTCAATTACGACCATGATAGAATCATTGTGTTTCTGAGTTTTAGGCAAACCTATTATAAAGTCGAGCGATACAGTCTCCCATTTCCATTCTGGTACTGGTAATGGTTGTAATAGGCTGACTAGATGTTGGTGCTCGGCCTTAACCTGCTGACAATCTTGGCACCTATCCAAGTATTATGTTGTTTCGCCCTTCATGTTAGGCCAATAAAATAGATTTCTAAGTGTGGTTATCGTCTTATGGTAACCTGGGTGGGCAGAATACGGTTTCTTATGCACTTTGTCCAAGACTGTTAATTTTAACTCTGTTGAATTTGGTATGTAAAGTCTATTTTTAAATTGTAGCAGTCCCTTCTTGTCGATACTTAGATATGGTTTATCTGAGTTCGTGGTACTATTCGGTAATTCTACCATTATTTTAGTATAGTTTTCATCATTAATACCTGTCATCCTTATTCTTTGTTCCAGATCACTTTCTGCCTTGCCGATATTCATCTCAAATAACCCATGGACTCTTCTGCTTAAAGCATCTGCTACTTTATTTTCCTTGCCCTTGATACATCTAACCTCGAATTCGAATTCACTCAAGAAGGCTAACCACCTTGCTTGTCTTGCATTAAGATCTGGTTGGTTAAACAGATATGTCACCCCGCTATTGTCCGTTAATAAAAGAAATTTTCTGCCCATTATGTAGTGTCGCCACATCTTTAAGGCGTGTATTACTGTTGCCAATTCTAAGTCATGAGTGACATAATTTCTCTCACGTTCTTTTAATTTCCAGGACTCATAACAAATAACGTGTCATTCCTGAGTTAGAACTCCACCTAGTCCTTCTTTACTTGCATCAACACATACGATGAAATATTTATCTGGGTCTACTACTTTCAGTATGGGTGCCATTGTCAATAATTCCTTTAGTTTGTTGAAGCTATTGTGACACTTCTCTGACCAGTTAAACCTGGTTCCTTTCTTTTGTAATGATGTGATAGGGTAGGCTATCTTGGAAAACCCTTTCATAAACCTGCGGTAATATCTGGTGATTCCCATGAACGACCGTATATCCGCTACATCTTTAGGTAACGACCATTCCATAATGGATTTTGTCTTTTTCGGGTCTATGACAATGCCCTCTGCTGAAATTACATGGCCAAGATATTGTATCTCTTTTTGATAGAAGTCACACTTGTCGAATTTGGCGTACAGTTTGTTCTTCCTTAATGTTTGCAGAACTATTCTCAAGTGTTCCTCATGTTCCTCCTCCGTATTTGAATAGATCAAGATGTCGTTGATAAATACTACCACGAACTTGTCCAAGTACTCACTAAAAATACTGTTCATTAGGCACATAAATGTGGCTGGGGCGTTAGTGAGTCTAAAAGGTATGACTACAAACTCGTAGTGTCCATATCTTGTCCGAAAAGTTGTTTTATTTATGTCCTCGCCTTTTATCTGAACTTGATGATAACTAGATCGTAAATCCAATTTTGAAAAGATCTTGGCCCCTCCTACCTGATCAAACAAATCATTTATCCTTGGTAAGGGGTATTTATTCTTAATAGTCATGTTGTTCAGTTGTCTATAATTGATACATAGTCTTAGAGTACCGTCTTTCTTTTTCACAAAGAGGACTGGTGCTCCCCAAGGTGAGACACTTGGTCTAATATACTCTTTGTCCAACAATTCATGTAATTGTATTTTTAGTTCTATCAGTTCTGGTAGACTCATTCGGTACGACGCTTTTGAGATGGGGGATGAACCGGGTAGTAGGTCTATGGAGAAGTCTATTTCCCTTCTAGGGGGTAATTATGGCATCTCATCCACAAACACATCTCTGAAATCACATAGAACAACAAAGTCTTCTAACTTTGGATTTTCTTCTTTTTCTTCTAGATTCATCACTTGGATGGCATAAACTTGACATCCCTTTCTCATACATTTCTTTAGTTGCATCGCTGAAATTTGTCTGACTGATACCGGTTTTGGTATACCTTGGGTTGTCCTGGTAGTGCCAACATCATCTTTATAGCTAAGTATCTTTGTATAACAATTTAATATTACTTTGTGACATTCCAACCAATCCATCCCAATAATCATATCGTAAGATCCTAGTGGTAGGATGTTCAGATCGATCCTTATAGTTTGACCATCCAAGCTGAACTCAAAATCTGAAATATAGTCAATTACTTTCCTTTTGTACTTGTCACTAATTGCACAAGCCATGATTTTGCGTGCTTCAATCTCTTAAGTTTATTTGACTCTACTACCTTCGGAGTAATATAACTTAATGTTGCTTCGGGGTCAATTAAAACAGAAATTTGAGTGTCATGGATTTTACCTTCGATTTCTACCACCGACGACTGGTGGTCATCTTATTGGCCATCAACGATTGCATTTATCTGATGTAGGCTCTTGCCCACGTCTCCCACTGTCGAGGCTTCTTGCAGATTATGCACGGTAGTTCTGTTTACTGAAATCAAACATGGACAGTTCCTCCCTAGATGAGTCTCTCCACATTCCCAACACTTTAGTGGCTCGCGGGGGTTGTCCCCAAACTTCTTCATTCCCAGGTTTACCGGTTTACCACTGCTTAGTGTATTCGGGTGGTTGAAGTGAGAATCTTTTCTCGGAAAACTTTTAACTGTATTCCGATGAGGAGCTGGTTGGTACCCCTTCTTCTGCTAGTTTATTTGGTCTTGTTTCCTATCCTTCCAGGCTTTGGGAAACTCTACCCACTGTTTATAATGGTCGTAGCACATTCGCTCTTTTCTGAATACTTCGCTTAAGGATTTGGGGTTGTCAAACTCAATTATGTCCTTGAAGGACTGTGGTAGATAACTTAGAAATCGCTGAATTTTTACTTTATCCTCTCGGATGTATGGTATGAACCTTAGCAGATCCAGAAATTAATTTATAAGGTCCCCCATCGTTATCTGTCCGAGTCGTAACTCGTAAAATTCTTTCATCTTCCTTTCATAATAATTTTCAGAAAGGTATTGTTTCTTGAAATACTTCTTAAAGTCAGACCATTCCAATTGTTTCTCCTTTAGGCCCTTGGCCAATTTCAGATCCTGCCACCAAATACTAGCCTTCCCTTTCAGATTGTAGATGGTCATCCTAACCTTCATGTTGTTGGAATAGTTGTGGATTTGGAAATACTTTTTGATTTCCAACAACCATGCCTCTGCTTCTTCTCCTGTCTTGGATTCTCCATCAAAGATAGCAGGTTTAATCTTTTTAAATTCTCCTTCAAGTTTGTCTACTTGTTTTCTTTTTCTGTCCGCTTTAGTTCCATCCTCAACTGGAGATGTTCCTTCAGACGAACTGTCTCCTTTTTTTGTTTCTGGCCCTGAGTTCTTGGAGGCTCTCTTGTTGACTTCTTCATTGTTATTATTATCCTTTGGGATTTTCTTGGTCACTATACTGCACAACAAGACTTCATTTATCTCATGTTGTTCTTGATGTGCCTTCTTCAATTTTTCATTGTCGGCTTTAAAGATCTGTAGCTCAACAATCAGGTTCCTTAATGTTTCCAACACTTCTGTGGGTGATCTTCTGTCAATGTTCTGCCTTGTGTCTCTAGGAGGTCTTTGCTGTGGATTTTCTTCCATCCTATTTTCTGCATTGTCTTGAGCTACCATACTTAATCACCAAAACAAAAAAAGTTTTATGTTTGTAACCAAATGATTTATTAGTTTTTATTTAAAACAGAATATATACTAAGCACTACAGTGGTCCTTTTCAGGCCCATTGTTGTAACTTTTTCTCTGATACCATATGTAATGGACCTCAAATTTATCATAAAAAAAAAAACAATTGTGGTACAATATTTACCATTTAACTTTGTTTAATCCACTCGTAAGGTGGGTACTTACATTTGGTTTTTTCTTTGCATAACCTTATAACATACTAGCTTAATACTCTTAAGAGAGGTTTCCATCGAATGCAAGTATTTTCTAACTCTTACTTTATTATAAAGACTTCAATACAATACATGTATCTACCTATACGCTAGGATTGGAATTTCAATCCCCTTGTTTTAATAAAATCGGGCTATTGGATTTTGCGCATAAATTTATGTCCCCAAGAGTTAAATGCTTATACGCTTACCTAACTATGTCAACATCAGACTTCACGTCCTGATTGTAGTACGTGACAGGTAAGGATTTAAGGAGATTAATGAATGGTTTAGGAGTGGTTTCAAAGTGTTTTCCTTTGATGGATTCATTTTTAGTTATATTACAGCTTGTCTCTACCATAACAAATTGAACTCGATCAAATCTGTATCATTCTCTACATAAATGAACTAACTAACTCCCCTCCACTTGTTGGAGTAATGAAAAGATAACTTCAAGACAAAATTTTGGCGGCCAACTAGTTTCACTGGACAGTCATGGTTTTATTGTTGTTTAACTTTGTATCTTCTGCATTAAGGGAGGTGGATGTACCTGTCAGGAGGAGTTTAAGGCTCTATCCTGAAATTAATTAGGATCCTACTAACCTTAGTCTCGATGACTCTTCCTCGTGTTCCTCCCAATCCTGATGCGCTAGCTTTTCCCTAGTGTAAGGATTGTACCTCTCGTGCTGTAAAGAGTGGTAGTCGTCCCTCTTAGGTTTTGGCGGTCTCATTTCTGCCCTTGTGCCTCTGAAGGAGAGGGTTCTATATTATGCATTATTCCACAGGGAAATGATACCACCTCTATGAGAAACCTTTGGTGAAGTTGACGGCAATATCTCACTACCTAGTAAGTTCCTTTAGGGGACTGTCATATTTCAAGCTCGAAATAGAGTTTGTTGTTTTGGTTGATACTGAGAAAGATTTTGCTTCCTGTGAGGTTTACTATGGATTTATAGACCCTCTTTACTTCCGATAGTCATGTTTTAGAGCCTACGTGTTTCTAATTTTATTTTAGTAATGACTGTAGAAGAGGTTTCTTGCTGTATCCATGAGTCGCAAATATTTACCTCTGTGAACCTAAGGTTATATTTCGTGTTCACTGTTTGTGCCCCGTGGGTTTATTTCTGATTCAATCTTTTGTTTACCCTATAACAAGAAACTATACTTGGGAGTAACTCAGAGTAGTTATGAATAGTTTATACCTTCGTCGTGCTCCAAGAAAATAAAGGGTCAATCTGGATTCTTAACGTATATATTTATCCTCTGTGACTGATGCACATCATTTGTAGTAAGGTAGTGGTCTACCGGTAATTTATCTCTTGCTGAGTTAGGTTACTTTCCACGAGGACTCCTATTGGCTATGTGTATGATACTGTTCTTTACGTTCTTCATTTTGTTCGTGACGGGATTTTATCAAATCATTTATCTCTTAAATTCGCAATGCTATTTTTCAAAGTAATTATTTGATTCTGCAAAAAGGGTTTTTCTCAGTATTAATTGTGGGACTGTGCTTGTTGAGAGGGTACCCACCAGGGGCTCCAGTAAAATTCTCCCCTTATCCAAGGTTGATTACAAAGCAAAGCACGACAGCTGGAGGGTGCGGCGTTTCGGCCCCCTAAGTTAAGTAATCAGACAATGCTATGGTTATCAATCTACCTTTTCGAGTTTATAATTTAAGGTTCTACTCTGTAACTTTACTAATGTTTTCTGTGATGGCCAAATGCAGGCATGCCCACTTCATGGCGCAGGTATCGGCCTCTGCTCATCATGACAAAGGTACTCGGGTTCCAAAATATGACTCTTCAACTTGTTTCTGAAATCACGACATGGAGGTCACGATTCTGTTCGTAGCTTTCTGTTGTTAAGAGTAACCTTACTCATGCACCGATTTCCTGTACCAGATATCTGAGAGTTAATCCATTTTTGTTTTTGTTAAAGTTCCAATTAAGGATATATACAGTCGAGCATGTGGTAGGACATGACTGATATTCTAAAGCTAGAATTTAGTGAAAACAGATCTAAGTTTTTGTTTGTTGTTGGGTGTAGTGGCCTTATAAATTTAACATCAATTAATTTTACAAACAAAACAGTAACTGCTACTTGATTTCAGAAAATTCAATAATTCCTTTTAATTGAGCACATACGCATTTTAAATTGATCAATGAATAATAATAAAAATTAAACAGAATAAAACAAATACATAATTTTAAAATACCTTGGTCTGATGTTAATTCCTCCGTCGATCTGGTTGTTCGTCTTGAACTAGATCCAACACTACCCAAACCTTGTTCCACCCTGCCAACTAGGACAACTTCCTAGCTCCAGGATATCATATGTATATCCTGGCCCCCGTGCCCAAAACCTCCAGCAAACCGGTGCCCCTATACTAAACCTTCCCGACTACAGAACTCAACTCCTATGCAAATCCAAGAGAAACCTCCAAAAATTCCCCGTAGAATGGTAATCCCCTTCCCCCAAGGAATGCCTTCCACCGTAAGGCTCTCCCCATCATATTTCCCCTTCACCGACTTCCCCCTCCTTCATTAATTTCCTTCTCCATTTATTAATTATCTTATCCTTTTGTAGTTAATGCCCCTTATCCCATTATTCATGCTCCTTATCCCTTTTATTTATTATTTTATCCTTTCTTATTTATTATCTTATCTTATATTTAATGTCCTATCCCTTCCCGAATACGTAAGCTTTAATTTAACAATATAATTTATTAACCCCCTTTAAGTCTTTACTTAATTAATTAATGAGTCAATTAATAATTAATTAATCCTTGATATCATGAACCAGTAATTAATAATAATTAATTAGTTAATGTTATTTAAGAAATAATTATTGTTTAGCTAACTTTTAGGATAGTTAGATTATTAAATTAATTATAATTAATAATCCTATACATCTATTTAAGGAGGGTCGTTACATTGGGAAAAATCTTAAATAAGTTAATCTTGGAAGGGGAGGGCTATTATTTCTATTTGGAAATAGCTTACTTTCGGTGTCATGTACATTACTTTTGTAATTGTAAGTGTTCAGAAATCTTTAAACAGTTATAATACCATCTTTTCTTGACTATATTAATGTCTGTAAGATTTGTCTCTCGTTATCGAACTGTTTATTTGGAATTTACCCCAAAGGGGATCATCCGGAGCGGGGTTTCACACTCCAAATCTCTACATTTATTTTGTAGAATTTTTGTCCTTTCGATAGATTGTATCCTCCGAATCAATTGCATTACTCTGAATTTTTTTTGAAATATCTTTCTGTAAAATACAAAGCAATTGTTTGATAGATGTTCTAAATGGTAATGCCAGAGCCGTAAAATTCTTGCTTTCTCTCTGCACACATCATATGTAAGAGGTGTCAAAACATTGATGATGTATCAACGAAATCATTGATTCTCTTTCTTGTAGTATGATCCTAGCATGATTATATTGTCCAGTTTAGGGTAGTCTTACTCCTTGGATTATGTTCATTCCCATATGCTTCATCATTCTTGACTGTATATGTGAATTCTATTTTCCTTTTTTTTTGAATTAAATTATAGAATGAAATATACATATGCATATAATAGTTATGTTCGTTCATTGATACATATTCGATTCTGTTTAAAGTTTGATTTCCGGAAATAATTTCACAATTAAATCCTACAGTCTATTTACTGAATTCGATGAGGATATCATATGTTTTTATTTATATACAGGTTCTAAATTCCATAGTAGAGGATTCCTTAAGGGATGATTCGAGAATTTATGTATAACTATTCGATAGTTAAGAGGACTGTATAATTCATGAATTCGATCAGCCTTTGTCTAGGATTATTGCATGCATACCAGCTTTAAAGAACCCATTATATCAATAACCAATTCGTCCAATAGAGGCAGAATACTGAATATTTATATATAGAAAAAGACTTACAAAAATTATACAATCATTAAAACAGATACTAGAACTCATTTTTTTTTAGCTATAACATGTACGGTATATCCAATATAAAATCATTCAGACAGATAGAGTTTAGAGTAGCATATCTGAATTAAAATCGTGGAGAAATCAAAGGGAACATCCATGTTCCTCCCAACCGTAGAACCGAGCAACCATGATTACTTGCTCGATTCACCCCCTAGCCTAACCATGAGTCCATAAGGGCAAACTTGGAAATCCCTCCACAACACTGTCCTTAAATTCAGTCACTTTTCCCCCTGCCTAACACCCTTCCAGTGTTCATAACAGCAAGTGAAAAAGAAAAATCAATAGACTCTTTCCCAGCATACTTAGCAGCATCCTGCCTCCTCACATATGCTTATTTGTAACTTGCCTAGGTCTTTTCCCTTCCTTGAGAATTTTCGTAGCTTCCTAAATTCCTGATTTTCAAGGGCTGCCAATGGCCACATCACTAATTTTCCACTTGTAAAAATCAGCCCAGGGGTAGTTCCAACATGTTCCCCACTCATGGAGTCATGGTCAACTACTTTTAACATGGATGTTCCATTTGTCTTCCTGCAATCAATATAAAATATTATGTTTTTAAACAAGTGTCATTGTCAAATAGTTAGTTGGGACAAATCATATCTCTGCCCAATAGTCATAATAATTTATTACAATTAAAAAATTCGAAATTCAAAATTGCCATAAATGACAAAAAATTTCCAAATTCGAATTTACCAAAAACTGAATAAATTTCCGAGAAATTTAAATTTCCAAAATATTTTATTTTGGGGGATGTCACAAGATGCTTTGGCTTTAATATTTCAAATTTAATAGTAAACAGTGTTCGACAATCATGAGACAAATTCGCTATGATTCAGCATATCATTCTGAGTATCCACGACAGGAACCGTAACCCAATATTAACCCAATTTATTACATTTCTTAACCAAACTTAAAATCAAACGAGGATCCAATCCATATGTAAGTACTGTGTGATATTCCAAAAATGGAAACACTACCACAAGATGGGGTTACACTTCAACCAAATGATACTGAAGTCGAAACATAACTACATTTTTAACGAAAAAACTTGATGGGACCACAGCCTCCATTTTTCTAGAACCAGTAAAGGTAAGTCTGAAATATGATGGGCATGGAACCCAAATACCTTTTGCATCGAGGATAAGGGAGGGCATCTTAAACTTGCACAGATGGAATATCTGCAAAAATGTACCCTTTAAATATTAGTAATTATGTGAAATAAAAGTAAAGGAAAACATCAACAGAATGTTAATTGTTAATAACAGATTATTCCAGAGTGGCACTCAACTTTTGGCATGCAGGCTCGTATTTTATTTCCCTTGTCGCTTTCTGGCTGGATAGACATTCGGGCCGAGGGAGGATGGTGCAGTGATTCCCTGATGGGTACCCTCTCATCAATAGGGCCCATCATTGGTGATTTATACCAAATCTTTAAACGAATAAAACTAACAAGAAGGAAACATTTATGCAATAGTCAACGAATTTAATGAAATGACATAATTGAGAGTACTAGTTTTCTTTTAACATACAAACGGTATAATTCATGCTATGAAAAGACATAGTATAAACTTTTCATGAAGAACCAAGATTATACCTAACTATTGAGTTTAAACCCTTCCAGAACCAAATTGCAGAGAGTATTTACAAATCAACAATCAATAGAGAGATATTCTTCTACTGAATCCAAATGGGGTAGACTACGATAATGGAAATAACTTTTATAGGCTCAAAGGACTTTATATACCGTAGTATATCTTTAATGGATTGTTTAAAAAATCGTAGAGGTCACATTTTAAGGACACCAGACAGAAATATGTTGGACATAAAAGAAACAGCTTATGCGAAGAACCAGCTAAATCTTGACGAAACTATAGAAGTATGGATCCACCCCTTTACAAAGAAAAGAAAGAAAAAACAATGTATTATGTATTACACAGTGGCACCTTTCCTTTCCAAAAAACAATTCTCGCACAATCTCATGAAGATTTATCTTCAGCCCTCGACTTACGAAATGTAAGGGGTAACGATAACCGAAAGTTACGAAAACCCTAAGAATTGCAAACATAAAGAATCACATTCCCTTGACATAACAGACAAGAAAGGACCTGAAACGGGTTTTGCTTTATTCTGTAAAAATAAATCTTACTCGTGACTAAGACTACGCCCAGCCTCATGAAATTTTTAATATCCAACCTCTACTTATTTTGAATAGAGAGACCATAAGAAAATAACAACAATTGGGGCATTGAAACCTAGGATTGTTGTTACCCAAAGAAACGTTGCAAGTGTAATTCCCTAAGTCAGAACAAGGGTTTAGGATGTCGAGATCTCTCAAGGAATTAGAGATTAAATCTATAGTAAGCATTACATACAGAAACGGGAAGCAGTCCAGGAAAGTTACAGTGGATAACGATAATGAGAGATTTAAGTAAAAAAAGTAATATTGACATGAGGATTCTTCCACTGTAGTAAAGAACCCAAACTTCGTTCATAGCCAGAACACAGGGTTACTGGAATCTTACCAGGGAGGGCGAATGGTGACGTCATTCCACCAAGTAGAGTTTTCCCCAAATCGATGACATACTTGAGCAAGAAAATATTACGTAGAGCCTTTCGAAAGACTCCACAATGAAACAACAAACACATTAAAACCCTAAGAGGAACCTTAACTACTCAGTTTAAATGTTGAAGGTACGAAGGGAGGTATAGCCATATGATGAGGTCAGAGTTGGCGTGACTCGAATGGAGTTAGATCAACGGTCCATATCTGATCTTGATCTGATGGCTCAGATTACGTCGTGATTCCGCATATCGCGATTTCGGGATTCTTGTGATTGATATTACTTGACATCTCCAACTCTCGATCCGCGAAACTCTGACATGGACTGGAATCAACGGTCCAAGTTCAACCTTGATCTGACGGCTCAGATTACGTCGTGATTTCAAGAGGTTAGGGAACCCTATTCCTTTGACTCTCCAGTCAGGGAAATGACGATCTATCCCCACATGTCCTACCCATAAATGGACGGTCCTCCTTCTTTCAGAATTTTGTACGCCCGCTTCTCCTTGTTGTACTTTAAAAAGCATGCAGGTTCTCCTTGATCCAACGATGGTCGGGTCCTACGCTTGGATCTAACGTCTCAGATCTGTCCTCCTCTTCACCGCTCTTCTTGTCTACATTCAGATCTGACGGCCCTCATTCTTTCAGGAATTTTGAATGGGATCCAACGCTCAGAAATGCTTCTCAAACTTTACGGGCCTTCGATCATTCGATCAATGTTGTGTTTCCTTCGATCATTCTATCTTCCTGAACTTATCTTATGTTTTCCTGTCGGTTACAAACTTCATGTACTCATGCCATCTTCATTGTTGTACTTGCCATCAATGACAAGCATTCACTATCTGTTAAATATTTGCCATTCGTTGTCTGTTACTGTTAAATATTTGCCAACATTGGACATACACTTTGTACCATCCACAAGAAAATGGATAGGTGGGAGTCACAAATAAGGTTTTGGAGGCCATTATGACCAAGACAGACCAACTATATCACATGGAATGGTATGATAGGCTTCTAGAAGCTCTCTAGGATTACTGCAACACCTGGAGGAATATTATGAGCTTCACTCCTTATGAGCTTATGTATGGGAAGCATGTAGTTCTCCACATAGAATTTGAGGTGAAGACACTGAGAAATGGATTGTAGGTAGGTCTAGATCTCTTAGAGGCGCAACAACATCAACTCAATCAAATCAACGAACTTGATTAAATTCATAAAGCTTCTATACAATATACCTCTTTCATCGAACAACAAAGAACTAAGTGGCATGATAAATTCATTAAGAAGAATAAGTTTAAAGAAGGTAATTAGGCCTCATGTTTAACTCAAGCTACAAGGATTTCAAGGGTAAATTCTACACCTGATGGATGGGGCCCTATGATATCGACATTGTGAATTACAATGGCTTCAAAAGGATATGTACCATTGACGAAAATGGGACTTCATTGATGGCCAATGGTCATCGATTAAGTCTATATCAGAAGCCAAAGTCTAAAGAATAATCCATTCAAGACCTGATTAAGAAATAAGAACTCAAGTTTGTAAGTGAGGTGTTCATCCCACCAATATCTACATCCTCGTGATTGTCTTTACCAGTTTATTTTTTGAAAACATAAAATAAAAAAGAGAAAAAGATAAATTAAATATGCTAGTGAAAACCTAGTTCCAAGCACTCTCGGACTTAGTGGTAATAGAAAATCGGGACATTGGATGGTGTCATTAAGAAAAAATAAAATACAATTGTGAAAACATCCTTTAAGCCGCATTTGGATAGATTATTCATGAAAACTAGTTTCCTAGCAAGCAAAGTCTAAGAAAAAATGAAAAAAGAGGAAAAGGTAAAAAGGGAAAGAACAACACTAAGTCTTCACTATACAAGTAAGGGTCAACCTCTACCTTGTTTCACCTCAATTAAAGTTGTAGAGGGATTCTCTAGCTAGTCCCCTACAATCAAATTCATATGAACATCAATAGGGCTATCCTAATGAAGACCTTAATCCATGTTTCACAAGAATGATCTTAAGTCTCTTTAGTACTCTTTGTAGCATCCTGAAATAGAATTACTTGGTTGTATAACATAAACATTACAAGTGTCTTGTGTCATTAACTCTACATCACCTTCATAACAAGTGTACTTTGCATATTTAGGACATCAACAATCAACACAGTGACCCATGAGCCAGTCAAATTCTTTGTAAGAGAACTTCAAATTTTATCTCAACCTCTTCAGCCTCAACATTCACTTTTGCAACTAGTCAAATGCACTGAAACCTTGCTCATTCCTCCTATAGGAAGCATGGAGCCTACAATATAAGCATGGCACCTACCAATTGACTATTTTTTATGACAAAATCCAAGTGGTTTCTAACCCTTCTACTGATTTTTTTGTGTAGACTTGATAGAATCTAAATGGCTATTGTATTACCATATGAACCTACCATTGCATATTTCATTAAAATCATACTAATCCAATCCTATAATATTCACTTAAAAGTTATATTTCGCAATCTTATGATTCAGTAACACTTGGGAAAATTGTTGATTTTGTGGGGCACATGTGTGAAAGATCGAAATTGATAGCTTTGACATGCCAATTATTACCCTCAATTCATACCTTTGTCACACCACTTGGGTCTCTCATTCTCTCACCGAATGTTGTATGTTCCTCCTACTTATTTACATGATAGCCTACTTTTCTATCACTAATAATGTTAGACATCCCACCTTAATATCACAATATCCCTGATAATGTTTCTTGCAAACATTTTGAACTTTCAATACTTTCCTTCAAATGCATTTGAACTCACAAAACTTACCTTTGCATACAATTCTCATCTTTGAAATTCAACCCTAGGAAACCTACCTGAGATCGCAACTCAAAAATCACCTTTAACATAAGTATAACATGGGAGGGTCAGTGAAGAGGGCCTAACTAAAAGACACAACATTGGTTTCATCTAACTAAAATCTAATAGAGATATTTTTGAAGGTGGGTTGGATTTTGTTCTTTGAGAAATTTTAGGGCTCAGACATAGGGATTGCATTATAATTTAGTAAAAATTTCAATATTTGGAGGGCTCTGGTGCATCAAATAACTTTGATTGTAGTTGAGGATTTCATCATTCGGGGCCATGGGGCTCCCCTTGTAAGGTGAAAGGTGGTCAAATAATTTGAATCTACCATTAGATAGTCGGCCTCAATTTTTAATAAAACTCTCTCTTATGCCAATGTCTAGAAAGGAATTCAAAGGGACTTGTTAATTTCTCCTTGGAAATAGGTGGCTTTCATTATCCAAAAGTTCATAATGTGTAAGGGAAGGTATAACATGGTATTTCACTACCATGTCACGCTCGTGATGCACCTCAAGAATGAGGATTTCTTTAATATCCCATTCTTCTTTCCCAATATCATATAAAAAATGGTTTATGTGGTTCACAAGAGACCAAACCTTAAGACAAGGTTATATCATCAAGGTATGATAAAAATATTTATTGTGACTGTGTTGGGTAGACTCGATATCAGTTGAGAATAAATTTTAAAATAATTTATTTTTAAAGGGAAAGAGAGAAAACCTAGATAGAGGGCTATATTTCCTATCAATTGCCTTTTAGACACGATGGACCAAAAACCCCTACATCATCCACCTCAATTTCTAAAATATCTATTGTTGTGAATCATGTCATCACTATTATACAAGGGCCTCTAGGGCACCTATAGTTCCACTACAATCAGATAGTTTACAGTACCAAAGCTCATTTTCTACTGAACCACAAGGAGACCAATATGATGATGATCTAGTGAGGTTACAATCTTCAATATCTTTGTCTCTGGTGAAAAAAATTGATGATATGTCAGAGGACCTACAATATCAAGAGGCTTGAACCGATGATGAAATAGAATACTTGCAGACTTCTAGATCTTAGTCTCCACCACAACAAGATAAATTTGATGATGATATTGATGGAGATTTTCATGTTTCTGATCCTACCCCACATACAGATCATGTTGGACAAAACAAAAGAAGAATAATTAAAGGCATTAGAGGGATTAAGTCCAAGTCTTAAATGACCTCTAAATCATTTCATTTCTATATCCCTAGCTATCAACAAGATCTATTAAAGGACAATAAGAAACTAAGACTACAAAATCAAAGCTAAAGAGAAAGTTGGAGAGAAATAGGTATATAGTTCTTGGCCCTATGGATTCCCTATTATAAGTTATTAACTTAGAAGAGTCATTCGTAGACAAGGTTGATGCCTATTTAGAAGAAATCGTGAAGTTAGTCCATCAAACTATCAATATCATATTAGATGACATCATGGTAAACAAACATTCCTTCCTTCCTTCAATTAAATCCCAACCTCCCTAGATGGCGAGATAAAGAAGAGCTATTTGATATTGGGATCATAAACAAAGAGAGCCACCAACTAGTGATTGAAAAGTTGAGGGAAGAATGGTTCTCAATGTATTTAGTTCGGGAGGAGAAGTGGAAGGTAAATTTTAAATAATGTAAAGCATAGCTGATGGAGGTACAAAACCCTAACTTGTACATCACCATATTAGGTTTATACCATCTTCTTGGATGATATATGGACTACATTTAGGGTTCGTAAGTTGGTAGCAGAAAAACCATATGAGATCAAACAACTTCAATATTTTATCGACATGTTTTTTTCCTTTGATTCTCTTGACCGTAATTTATTATGTAGACTCTATTAGTTCATTTTTTTCTTGCAAGGCAATGCTTGGTGGAACCCCAATCCTTATGTTGAGAATATCCTTATGTATTGAAATTTATATTTCATTTTGTTTGCAAGATCAATTTAGGGAAGTTTATGAAATTAATTGTGTTTTTAGTGAATGATGATGTTTCCATAATATATATGCATGTGTGTTTAAATCATCCTTGCTAACACAATCTGTAACATGCATTTCACAAAATGTTCCACAGGGTATCAAAAGGCCTCACACAATTATGACAAGTGGAGGAAGGTTTCAAATAGTTATAGAAGTGTTGGGGAATCTATTAACTTGCTTCCATTGGGACATAGAATTACTCATGTCTGGTAGCATCCATGCATTCACGACAAGAGTGTTGCAACAACCTATGTGTATTCTTGTCAAAGCTATATGCTATAGCATAATATTCCACAACCACTTCATCGACTCGATCCTTCGACCCAATCATCCATTGTGTGTACAAAGCATGATCTTCCAACCAATTTAACATTGTTGGAACATAGTATGATACTCACATGCTTCTGAGTTTTGATCACAAAAGATTGAGTTTTTATCATATGTATGAATTCCATTTTGGGAGGTTGCAATCACTTGTGAATCACAAAAGTTCAATATCAGTTGTAATTAATATGAACCTCTAAGCATACAACAACTCTGTTCTCCATATTTTTTAACGCAAGATACTATGGGTGAATTATATGTGTGTGGAACTATCATTTTCTGGGCAGATGTATTGTTAAGTATTGTAATATATTTGTTTTAATATGTGTCAAATATTGTATATTGTGTGCATGATTGTCTTCTAAAGAGTGTGTGCCTTTAAGAGGTACCACTCAAGGTGAGGCACTATGCATATCTTGTGTACATGTTGTAGTTTAAACTTGTTGATGTTTATTTGTTTCAGTAATGGTCTAGTTCATTTCATGTAGGCTACCTTTTGTTGTAGAAATAAATTGTTTTAGTTGTATAATTAAGACCCACTAATGATTAGAAGTCTAGTAAAGAGAGGAAAAGGTGTGGTATCACAATATAGGCCTCTAATCATTCCATCATAGTAGCCACTTACTAGGACTGAAATCACAAGTTTTAGATGTGAATGAATTAGTTTAAGTTTTGTGATTTTATCATTGTTAAACAATTTTGCATTAAAATAAATACATCTTGTTTTCAAGTTATTTTCTTAGAACAAATAAATTCTTTTTCCATAAACACTAAAGATAATGAGCATATAATTTCCATTCAGTCAATAAAAAGTTTTAGTTCTATGTATATAACACACAATATCTCACACGCATTAAAAAAAACTTCAAGTTAACGAGTAAATGAACTAGTGAATTGAACTTACCCTAACCAAGTAATTAAAAACACTTTCTTACCTTAATTAAAAACACTTTTATTGTAACATTTCATCAAACACTTACCTTGAAACACCCCGACTAGAAATCATGAGAGGGGGTTCCTACACAACGTAGAGATTCGCAACTACCTAAGTGGTATTTTGAATACATATCAAGAACGAGAACAAATAACCCTAATTATATTGCACCCCTCCAATCACAACCTTTTGTTCATTGTCTAAGAATACAATTTGCCATTGCTATCCAATGGAGGATCCCAAGGATTTTGG